>JACTOM010000188.1:623421-737701 GCA_015832385.1 Elymnias hypermnestra
GTAGTTAAATATGAAGATCAATGGAACTCCTCAACGGCTTACAGTAAGGGAGCGGTTTATGGCAGAAAATATAGGTGTCTGTAATCAAATAGCAATGAGCTTACGTTTGTTGCTGCATTGCAACACGTTATTAGGTGTACACATATTGAGACAAATTTGTTAGTTTACTTCAGATTCACTAAAAATCAAAAAATAAATATCAATTTTAACAAAAAAAGAACCGCTTTCAAAACAAACTTACAAATATATTAATTTGTTCTAAAAAGTAAGAAATAATCGCGTATTCTTTTAAAGTGTTCTTCGTATTCTTATATTTAGAGTCGGTGTCAGCCAAGGTACCTACATATAGGCGGGAGCTGCCAAGTGGACACGCGGGGAACATCTACCTTTGCTGACACCGACTTTTTGTTAAATTTAATATTTATTAAATGTCTATCAGTTCATACTTTCGCAATAAGGCCTTGGCCGGATAATAGTACAAATTATGGCTTAACAACTTTTAATTAACGCATTGTACGTTATCATTTTTTTATGATGATTGGGTCCTCGTGGGCTTTTTTGTTGATCTATATAAAAAAATATCCCAGTATGTATTCCTTAATTATATTCAAAAGTATTAAACAAGATTTTCTTTTAAAGGAAACAAGCAGCTTCATTTTTCCACCTATCTAAACAAAAGCTTGACAAATCATCTTATATCTCTCGATCCCATTGGAATATGGGGAAACCCATTCTTATTGAGCGCGCGGGGTTTCTGTTAAAGGAAATAATCGCACTACTGAGAGAAAGTCAGATGGCCCAGGGTTATCCATTGTTTTCGGGACACTGTATTGAAAAAGACCAGAAACGCCCCGCGGTTTCATCCGCGTAGAAACAAGGGGGTAATGCGGATCACTTAAGCGTAAACTCAAATAAACTTTTAATCGTAATCGAAATATTTATGGCCACTGCCTTTAAACATAATTTACCTAATTAACTCTCATTAGAAATAGTTTTCAGTCCATTTAGCAATCAACTTTGGATAATATAAAAGTTTAAAAAAAAAACAGCTTTGATTCTCATTGCACCAACTTGCAGGTAATGGTAGTCACCCCAGGGGGCAATCGGTGTCAAAGAAAATCTAGCACGTATCGCATATATATCCTTGCGACAGCTTACATGAGGTGTGTATCTGAACCAAATCTCGTTGTTACTTGTACTAGCTATCTATTTCCAGCATCATCTGCGAAGTCATCTGCATCGTCCTGGCATAAGACGTCAGTGCCAACATCTGACGCAGAAATTTCGTTGGTTTCTTGTAGTTTTGCGCTTTACCTTTTCAGGACCCTTCTTCTGTATTGTAGTATTTTTCATGGCATTTACCCTTCCATCTGTTTTATTTTCTTCACCCTAATATTTTTTAACTATTTATTTTCAGTTGATTAGCATTTCAAACATATAAAATATTTGCCTATTTCTTCATCAAGTTTACTAGTACGGCTTCTGTATTAAGACTAAAGATAGTGTATCATACTAAATGAGATATTTTATGAGGTGGAACTTTTATTATCCTCTTTTAAAGACTTGAAAATGGGATCCCCATCAGCATTTCTTATAGGAGGACCTGCATCAAAAGCTATATAGCTTTTTCCAGGCTATCTAAAAACAAATAAAGAAAGCGTAATTCAACATGCAAAGTTACGAAAGTCATCTGAATTGCAATTTGAAAAAGGGCACATATTAACATCCAGTTTGATTGCAGCCAACCGCAGGCCTTTTTTTTCGCTGGTAAAAGTGTTTAGGCACGAACCCCGACCTTTAGGTCAGGAGTGTGGGATTCGGCGAGGAAGGAGACCTTACAATACCCAGCGGAACCCTCTTTATCCGTAAGTGAGGTACCAGGTGTTCAACTTTCGCATTCGTCCCTGGTACCTCAGATGAGTCCAACTGAGGATTCAAGGAGGTGGAAAGAGGCGCGCAAACACGCGCCGCCTAGTACCCTACCTCCTTCGGCGGTAAGCGGGAGCATCCGCTGCATCCTCCCTCTCTCGTTCATGGGCTTCCTTAAGCGAGACTACAGTCTCGCAGAACTAGGATACTCCGGCCCACATCCTATCATTGGAGTGCATCGCACCTATAATGCTCCCCAGCGAGGGATCACCGCCAATCAGCGCCACCAGGAGGTGACAATGTGCTACAATGTGATGCGTTGAGTCGACTGCTGCACCACGCTGTTGGCAAGCGGGTGACTCCTCCCGGCCAATTCGATGCAGGAACTTTCCGAAGCATCCATGCCCGGTTAGAACCTGCACCAATCTATAGGAAAGCGATCCATGCTCTCTGAAAAGCCATTGTTCCAGATGAGGTCGGATCGCCGCTACAATGGTCACGCCCGTATGAGTCCAGCATACCCTGGAACATCCTCCCGAATATTACAGGTATCCACGAGGATTTCCCAGCGTTAAAAAAAACACAGTAGTTGGATATATGGACTCCCGGACTTTTTTGTAGATATTAACACGTTCTATAACATCGTAGAACATTATTTTGTTTATTACATATATTTTGTATCTTCAATAGTTTTCGCAGCCCACGTGATAACAGAGTTTTTTTCAGACCTTGGGTTACATTAATGAATTTTTGTTAAGGGTCCCTATTTTTTTTTTTTTTTTGGGAAAGTAATGTAGCCAATGTCGCTCAGGGAAAATGCATCTTTCTAATAGTGAAAAGAGTTTTGAAATCGGTCTGGTAGTTTTTGTGTTAAAACATTACATACTTAGAAAAACACAAATGTTTCCTCTTTATAATATTAGTTTAGATATTCATTAAAAAAGAATTGTAGTTAAATTTGAACTGTCATGAAAATTTACAACGAAAAATCGTGTAACTGACATGATTGCAAAAATATTACCAAACATAACAATCAGTTGAGGTGACATTGGATTTATCAATTTCGTTTAAGATATCGATGTGTTATGTTAACATCGCCGATCCATCGTTACACAATGATGACGTCTCTCAATATTATAATATCCTTGCGTAATACAAGTGTCCGTCCTTCTGTCGATACTCCAACATCATCCTCACAGTATTGGAAAGAACATTGCACACTTCATTTAGAAAGGCAGTGGAAAGTTTACTAAGTCAGACTGTAGATTTTTTTTTGTTGACTTAAAAGGTTTATAATTATAATAATAAAATGTCTTTATACTAGCAACATAGGCTCACTTGTGTTCACATCACTTATAACTATCTTAGTAACATTAATAACTTATTCCTAATCTTACCTAAATTTAATTACAATAATATTAACAAAAAAAAAATTAATAATTTCTATACTAATAAACTCCCACCTTACTATCCAGCCTAAACTGCACCTTGAGGAATTGGTGGTAAAGAGGCGAGTCCATCTTGCCAATAAACATCCTCAAGATGCTGTTTGTGCAGGAACGTAACCTTGTCAACAAAGACGCCAGCCTTTTTCTTTGCAGGGCAGAGAAATCATCCATCCTTGCCTCAGTAAACATAGCCGATGCCGAGCAAAATCTGGGTAGGCCGAACAACACACGGAACGCGTTATTCTATTGAACGCTAAAAGTGTCCAGTGCCTTTTGGGTGTAATTAGTCCAAAGGGTCCCAGGGTAGAAGGTCTGGCAATACGCTTTAAAAAGCTTAATTTTAATCTCCTCGCTACACCGGGAGAACCTTTGGACTATCATGTTACACCGAACTGCTAGAGCTCTGCGCTCTCTCTCTATGTCTACCTGATCCTTAAGGTCCTCCAAAACATAATGTCCCAGATATTTAAATATATCACATAGGTTAGATATATAAATATGTGCACTGAACATTCCAGAAGAACTGTCATTCTGGAATAGATAATGTCTTTTCTGTCTCATCTGTGTATGATGACAAACGAAAAAAATATGGCCATCGCTATTATAACATTGTTTTCTTTAGATGGACATTTTTAAATTAGTTATATCTTTTAAATGGAATGTCGTATTTTAATCATTTAAAAAGCTTTTTACAGGTACTGAAATGTTCTTTAATAAAATATCATTTAATAGGATAAAGATTAAAACAGAGATAAGAATGATATGGTTTGATTATTGTCGGCACTTTTATTAACTTTTAAAATGCAAAAAAGTAGTTATAATAGTATAACTATAGTAGTTAGCTATATGAAATCTGCGACATTTTTGTAGATATTAATAAGGTCATTAATATTGTGGAACATTGCCGGAAAACGCGGTGTTGTCTGCCGCAAGAAATGTCACAAACGCTGCCAAATTGTTGCACGTCGCTTGATATTAACAGCTGAAGTCCAACTTCCAGTAATTGGAGAGTTACAAAAAGAAGATGAATCTCTTTTAATCAGGACTGGTGAGAGGATTCGGCGGCAGCTAGTTACCACGCTACCAGCAAAGACTCCAAGCAAGAGATTTGGTACGATGCTGCGTAGAAACCATAAGAAGTGCCTCTCACCAGATTAGCGCGCCTTTCATCTTAGATTGTATCATAACTTACCATTAGGTGTGATCACAGTCAAGCGCTAACTAGCCACCGATAAATGGTTCGACTTTTTAAAGTAGAGCACAGGTTACATGTACCGCAGTAAATAACCCACTGCCGGATAGAAATACCCGGAGAGACGACGTGGCGATGCCGTACACACACACACACACACACTATTGGACTTTTCTGATTTGTCTGAGTCTGGACTGGTGGGAGGGTTCGGCCGTGGTTAGTTACCACCCCCTACCAGCAAAGCCGTACAGCACAACAAGCGATTTATGTACCAATGCTGTGAAAAAACTGTAATTTGACTCTTGCCATATAAACGAGCTTCCATCTTACTACTGTAGCATCACTCACCACAAGGTGTGATCACAGTCAAGCATTAACCTGTCACCAATAAAAAAAAACATTCAGCAACCTAACTACGACTACTAGAATAACTTCTAGTTGTTATATGTGTGCCATAAAGAATTTTATGTACCTGATATCACCAGAGGCAATAAAATGTTTACTGTTATGACTCGGGTTTGTCTGTCTGTCTATTATTAAGAGATGTAATAAAATGTTTTATTTGACAACGTCTCCGAGATTTCCACTGCTTTTTTGTTTTGATTGCTTACAGGTTTCTACACAGCATACGTACCTGAATGAAAACTTGCTTGGGGGGCACGTCTTTCCAGATAGTTTGGTAACTGGCTAAGCTAGCCATGACAGAAGCCTCTCACCACTCAATAAGAACAAGTTTTCCAACATAGTATATTCAATGTACGACTTATGACAATATCAGACTAAAGTATTACTGGAAATCTAAAGTAACGAAGGTTTCTTCGCGTCAGTTCAGTTACATATACATAGATTTTCACATATTGTGACCTTTTTTCTGTAATGAACACCTTATTTAGTGTTCATAAGGTCAACAATCTATTTCCAATCACTTCCACTTAGCCGATATGCCCCAAATAGGCGCTCTACCAGCTACAATGTTTGTTTACATAAATGTTGCCAAGTAACATTGCAAAAATAAACTGTAGATTTTTTCTGAAAAAGTGGGCGTGGGTGTGTCTAATATATTTATAGCTATTTAGACAGTTTAACAACATTTATACGTCTTACATATTTTTAAAGAAATCTTCTCTATCGATCGTCAAGAATGATCGTTAAAAAATTTGCATTTATGATATTTTTTTTGACACTGGGAAATTCTACGCACCCTGGATGGAGTTTACAGCTCTATCCAGAAGTGTGGGACTCAGTCTTAACCAGAATACACGCTAATACCCAACGGAACCCTCTTCATCGGAGTGGTGGACGCCAAATGTTTGCTGACGCATTCAGTTCTGGCGACCCGGATAAATCCGATTCAAGAGTTCAAGAAAGGCAGTAGATGGACAAAATTGCGCCCTCTGGCTTCCCCCTTGTTCAACAGGGTTCACCCACCGCTCTCTTGTAAGTAAAAGGTAAGAAGCAGCCAATTTACATCCCACTGCTGGTCACAGCCCTCCTCGCTCCTAGGTGTGTGAGTTATTAGAGCATAGACCAACCACGCTATATCACTGCGGGTTGGTAGGCATATCATACAAGTGTTCTCTCTATCCTTTCACTCTCATAGGAATCCGGCATTACCGGAGATAGATAAAAGAAAGAAAGAAAACTTTATTCAGAGCAGTGTGATACATTGTAGAAATTGTTAAAATACTCGTAATTAATTTTGATTGATTGCACAGCATTTGAGCCACAGCAAGTGTTCGAAATGCTGTGCAACCCCCACACGGCCCCAAAAAGGCAGGACAGCTTGGCATATGCCGTATGCTATAGACCTGACACACGGTGCCGATTTTCAGCTGCAGCCTTGTCACGGAAAGCGCGTCATCTGACCCATTTCTCGCGTGCGGTTGATCTTATAATATATGTTATCTTAATAATTATTCTATACAACATATTTATAATACAAGATTTTAAAAGAACTCAGAATAGACAAAAGCAACAATTTAAAATTACAATACAATTGAAAAACATTTTGAAAATGTTAAGTCCGTGTCTCTCTAAGGGGCCAGCCCCTATACTTAACTAAAACTATACTCGATCAGGCGCAGGACCGATAGCTTAAGCTTAACGTACTTTCCGAGGCACGGGGGTAGAACACACCGCCAACTTCCCAACTTCGGGCACATATGAAGAATTCCTGGGACTCGAATCCAGGACCTTTTGTCTGTAGCCGAACCGAAAGCTAGACTAATGAGGCAGTCCTCATCCTTACGTTATCAACAAAATCTGGTTTATTAAGGACACATCACAGAAGGGCTGCAGTTTAAAAAAGCTGATAATAACGGACAACACGGCGGGAAAATTTAAAGGTTGTTCACCAACACGATGGGCTGACCAGCGAGACCAAACATATTACATTCTATACGCTAGCGATCTGATGAATGTAGCCAAACATGCTAACCACTAGACCAATGAGGCCTTCTCTCGTGTTAAACTCGACATGATAAAATTTTACCAATTCTGGAGTATTTATTTCGCTATATATCTAATCTGAATTGGCATAACAATTGCGCCTACAACGCCATTGTGTTAGCGGAAAATGTTTTTTCCTCTGATTGCGTATTGCTGGGATTCAATTGTTTGCGTTGGGCAATCGGAATGGAGCAATATATGCAGCCTCGCTAGCATTGTGGTGTGATTGCGAGCTGAGGAACTGGGTTCGACTTCCAAGAGGGAAATGATAGAAAATTGCATTTCCTAGCCGCCCGAAGACAGTAAGATAACCTGGAGAAACAGGTTGAGATAGGAAAGGTCAAAGGAAAAAGGCCAAAGGGTCGTTCACCCGTTTGTCCGACCAAATAAAGAATATAACGATTCTAGTTCTTCCAACAACCCTGAAAGAAGTCGAAGATAGCGAGAGCTGGAAGTAGTTTGCCCATAAAGCAACTTAAAGCAGGCACGACCTTAAGCAATGACGTATTCAAAAATGATATAGTGTGGACTATGGGCGATTTCATCCAAGGCTAGTTACCGAACTACTAGCATGAATAATACGATGCTATATAGAAACCATAAGAACTAATTATTCTGTTGAAGTTAGTTCGCTTTTATCTTAGATTATACCAAAACAGTGAAATTGGAAAAAGAAGAAGAAACCTGTGTATCTTTGGCGTAAACTTGCATTATTAATAGCCGGATAACACCAATTGAAGCAGCATAGTTAGTTTAAGCTATAAACCTTCTATGATTATGAGCGCTTAATCCCAGCAGTGGACATTATAAGATGTTAACATATGTTTTCTACAATATGTCTTTCTCATACCTCGATCTCGTCTTTTATCTCTTAGAATTTATATATACTCTCAAGCAAACTATTATTTCTTCGTGATTGTAATTCTATTCGAATCTAATACGTGAGTAGAACAACAGTAGAACAGAGTAGTTATTTTCAGTACACTATTTTCATAATTGGATGATCGCTGTGTAGTACGTTGTTGCGGCGACGTCACACGTCACATCCACACTGCGGACCCCTTCCCTATTACTAGTAAACTAAGGACGTAAGTATTCATTACATAATAGATGAACCGGTGAACTTCGTATCACCTATATCTTTTTGTATAAAACAAAGTCATGCTAGAATTTATTTAAAAAAAAACTTTTAATCTCTCGTAGATTTCAAAAAAAGGAAAGTTTATTATGGGTATCAACACATTTATATATAATACACACACAGATACACACATACACCCACACCCACACACATCCACACACACACCCACAAACACACATACATACAAGGTCATTTTTAGCGATTTATTTAACAAGTTCACAATATAAATGCATATGTCTATGTGTATGCATATGTAATAACATTATTTAATAAATTGTAATCATACTTCTTTATTCCAAGTTATGTGTATATAAAGTAAATCCGATATGGCTTATATAATATTAAAATTCGACTGTATATTTATACCTAAGATGAAGCTGTGATTTAATAAATAAATAATGCACACACGCAAACCACTTGTTTGCATCATTATTTAAGTAAGCTTCACTCGTGTAAATAGACGTAATATGTGATGGCCTTATTTTAAGTGTAAAATGAAATGTAAAAAAATGACGAAATTGTACGCTATTTGATTAGAAATAAAGAAAAATATAAATAGGTAAAAAATTATCTGTTTATAACTCAAACACAGCTGTAGAGATGACGAATGGATGACGACTGAATGAACATCGATTTGTTGGATTCGTATTCGTCCAGAATAGCAGAATGACTATTAAAATATAGGATAAATGCACCTACCGCCTGGCCAATATGGTGCTGTTGTTGATTCTGCGCACCACATTTTGGCAGAATGTGCAGCCTGGTGACCTCGGGGTCAACTTCTAGTGGCACTAATTGGCGCGAACCTTTCGTTTTCCAGTGAGAAATGGGTGGGAGGGACTCTCTTCTGTGAAAAGGTCGTCACGCTGCAAGAAGTCCGGGAGCGATAGAGGGACAACTCAGTAGATGCTCCCTCTCAATATATTTACGCCCGTCATCTTGTACTCTGACCCACACTGACGACTCATGGTGCATAAATGTATTTCCTAGCGGCAATAAATACTTACTTCGTAATATAACTAAAAAACTTGTTGTTATTTATTTATATAATTTTTAAATACCATCCTAATGGGATTAAATCATAATATTCTTTATTCAAGTAGGCTCGAAAAGCACTTCTGAATCGTCGTTAGTCTGTCTCGTTGGTAACAAATCTACCAACAGTTTGGAAAGCTGATTCCGCTGAGTAGAAACCGGCAAGAAACTCAGCGGTTACTGTGAGTAATATTTTGCTTCTGTGTGCAACTGGAATCAAGTCCAAACATTAATAATCTTCAACATCATAATATATACCCTTGGTATTGACATATTCCTTAATATTATGTTGAGGCGAATCCAACACTGATTGCGGTATCTTATTAAAAGTGCGTATGACAAACCTGACAAATGATTTCTGAAGCTTCTGGACCATAAAAGTCTGAAATATCTTACATTGCAACAAAAATACGTTTATTTAAAAGTAATATTTAGAGGGTTATTGTTGTTTATGTTTATGAAATCCAAAAAGGAAGTAATAACTCAATATATTTCAATGATATCGACCATCCATCGATACTTCTGGTCACAAGTTTATCTTCGTAGCCTCGTGACTGGTGTAAAAATAATACTCAATTGAAATTTGTCTACCGCGTATAATACATAATGTATAATTCATTGAAATTTAATCTTTACGGTTTGAAAAACTAAGTTTATTTTGCCTCAAATATTGAAATTGATTTGCCAGGTGTTAGAAGATAGTGTCAAGCTAATATAGATCTTATTTAGACGACTGTATCACTCTGGTTTCTTACGAGGGATTGGCATTTAATGAGTTCGCGATCGCTTGCCAAGAGATGCGTAATTATTAAAAATTGCCGTGATCATATGTCAAGTGACATACCACGTGGTGTTTCGCATATTTTCCTACCTACTTTGGTTTTTTTGTACAACTAATTAGCTGTTCACAGCTTCCCCGTGGTGCGGTGTCATCTGCGTAGTACCTAATTCCGTTTGAATATGTTACACTCATGAGTAAGAACACCTTTTTTTCTCTCGCTGGGAAATGCTTTTATGCACTGACCCTGACCGTGTGTCAGGAGTGTGGGACTCGGCGAGCAAGCAGACCTCGTAATACGCACTAAAACCCAGCGGAACCCTCTTCATCCATGAATGAAGCCCCAGGGGTTCAACTTTCGCATTCATCCCTGGTGCCCCGGATGAATCCGACTCTAGCCTGCCTCCACCGGCGGTACGAGGGAGCATTCATTGCAATCTCCCTCTCTCGTTCGTTGGCCTCCTTCAGTGAGATGATCGTCTCACAAAAGAGGGCCATTCCCGCCCAGCACTTTTCACTAGAGAGCATCGCGCCCACGACGCTGTCCAGTGAGAGGTCCGCGCCGATCAGCGCAACCAAGAGGTGACACTGAGGTCCCCAAGCTGCACAATCTGCCAAAGTATGCTGTGCCGAATCGATGGTAGCACCACACTCATGGCAGGCCGGTGATTCCTCGCGACCAATTCTGTGCAGGAACTTTCCGAACCATCCGTGTCCGGTCAGAACCTGCACCAATCTGTAGGTGAGCGACCCGTGCTTCCTGGAAAGCCATTGTTCCAGTGATGGCGGATCGCCTCCATGGCCATGCCCGCTACTGGGGATGAGTAAGAACACCTGAGCGCAACAGTTGGACGTTAATATGCTGCTACTAACCTTACCTTACATATAAGTTAAAACCCGGACTCAGTAAGCGTCTACATCGCAGAAGGATGATGAACGACATGTTTGTTGTCAATCAGTCGAATAGATATGGATATTTCGTGAAAAGTTAATGAAGTGATCGTATTTTTGACCTATATATAACAAGCTGCTCCCCGTTGTATCATCTGCGTAGTTCACCATCCTGTGGAAATATGGACTACCTTTCTGAGTGAAGTACATCTCAAAAGGATTTGCCCCATTTTAGATTAATCGAGCGTTTTGATGACCTTGTGATGATTGAGCGAAATCGAAAGAAATCACGTACTAACTCGCAAAACATTGTTTTAACAATACTTTAGGATTATACTGCTAAAGTCAACCTGTTTAGCAACAAGTTTTAGTTTTCTGTTTTTATAAAAAGGTTTTCTGTTTTGATGAACAATTTTGAATTTAAGGTTACGTTGAATTTGGGCTTTATTGTATATAGGTAGTTAGATTAAAAATTATTACATTGTAGTTTGTAAAATACCTTGGAGCATACCAAATAGTGACCGAAGATAGTCATTAGACTGTTAAACTATCAATAGTTATAGACATTGAAATTTCTAATCAAATTTTAAATTTTGGGCAGGATAACCAAGTTGTGGGGTACGGGCCTCGAGGCAATGCTTCATTACCCGGGCTTATTTTCTCAGGTATCGTCGATGCCCGGTATTTGTGTCTGCCCGTCGTTCTACCGGGCTGGTTCTCACCAGCTTACACCGGCGGAACCATCCAGATCAATCCGAGTTCTGTCAACGCCGTCATCTTCACCCACATCTGGTGGTGGTGACAGCGGGAGCTCACGAGGTAGTGGGCACCCAGTGCTTTCAGATCTAGGATACTGGTGATCTAGTGGTCCGCGAGGCGGAACATGCTCCTTGCCAACTGCCGGATGCACACCTCCACGGTGGGCGTCTTAGTGTCACCATGAATGACGTCATTCCTAACGTACCCCGGAGCTCCTACTATGAGACGTAGGCACTTATTCTGCTGGGTCTGCAGCCTCTTCTTCTGGTACCCTTAGCAGAAAGAGTACCAGGCAAGAGCCGCATACGTCAGTCAGGAACGGACGTAGGCTCCGTAGACCTTCAGTTTGGTTTTTGTTGGGAAACTTGAGGTAAAGAGCCGCCGCTGACTGACCCACGGCGTGTGTCGATAACATGTATGATTATTTTTGGACAGAGACACCTAACAAGGGCAGATAGTTGATTAACCTACTTATAGCGGATATGGGCGTTATCTTACACATAAGGTGATGATGCTTATCACTATCAGACGACGTGTATTTAATTAGTTTAAGATTAATAAAATACATTTTATTAATAACAAGCAACTGGACAAAGCATCACACGTGTAGTAGAGCACATTATAAACACGAACTAGATAATACACTTACAAGACACAAAGGAGCCCTCGTAACTTAAGTTTTTAAGTCGTTTTCTAATATCCTCTTGGTAAAATCTTTTCATTAATTTGACCAACACTGTCTTGGGCAATACATCTTAGATATTTTCGCAGGAAGACATTTGCAGCTATGAGATTGCGTTTGCGTTCTCTACTTCCCATTCTTACCAAAATTATGATTGCACAGACTTTACCTATCTCTATTCTCGATTTTTTTATCCAATTTTGACTGAATACCAATTGAATAAACTTGAGCGACTATATAATCGCTCTATTCGTTTCGTGCAAAACTCAAGTACTTTCATATTCGTTTTCGCCTAAATTTGCATATTGAGTCCCTTCTGTACTACGTGTTGTTTAATCCTCGTGCACCTGCGTATTTATGTCAGAAGTTTTACAACCCTGTTGAGAACCAAAACCAAATTCCTTGATGATTTCTCGGGTCGGGCCATAACTGTATAGTACGAGTTGCTTCTAACAAAAAGAGAAGCTAAATCATTGGATAAAGCATTATTACCTTTCTATATTTTAATGATGACATCTATTTGTTCTACGTTTTATATTATGTTTAGTATGTGTCTATTTTAGTGCACACCACCTACCCTTTTTACCTCAGATAATTTCCCTAACCCTAAGGTTGCCAGGTAGAATCGCTAATAATATTATCGATTAAGTTTGTTTCTGTGTTACTTGTTTCATGTTTGTGGTGTTCGTTATAGAGTATTCTATAAATCTGTCCTCATCAGTCGAAAATTAGAATCAATATTGAACCAGTACTTGACGATTTAGAATCGTCGTAACTTTAAATTGCAAGCCGTATTCTGATATGACGATTTAATGTGTTGTTAAAGCCTACTAAACAAATAATTCTTTACGGCTGTGAGGCGAGGACGATAAAGCAAGACACTCATTGGAGCTTATAAGCATTTGAGATGTGGAGCTATCGTCGTATGCTTCACACAACTCCTCCAAATTATAATGTAAAGAAAGGTCGCCTATCTGGGCCTTGTATTGCGCCAAAATCGCTACAATTTAGTATGATGGGAAAATTCAAGGCAAGAAGCCCGTTAGGAAGAGGAAATAATCAGGGCTGGAAAATGTTAGGGAGTCGAAGTTGCTGCACCTTGCGAAAGACCGGGTAAGATTTGTGGAACTGACGGACAACCTCCAGTATTTTTAAAATAGAGTTCAAAAAGTCTTCAAAAACGGTGTTGAGTCGTTAGGATCACCTGTAAAATGGGTGTCCTACAAGGTTCAATACTTGGGCCTTTTTTGTTCTTAATATATAAACGATTTGGCGTACCATGCAAAAGACAAATTTGATATAGTTCTTTAATGTCATTAGAATAAAGAATTTTTAATTTTGAGAAAAAAAAAATGAGTTTGATAAAAGACTTATCGTCAGGTAATAGCACAAACGTTGACCTGTAGAGTAATAAAAACAAGAACAAATTCAGACTAGCAACACGAGCCACTGATATTAAAAAAAAACAATATTAAAATTGTTTTGTTTACTTACAATGTACAATAAAGGTCAACCAGTCTGATTATTTAAATTTCTTTAATAACAAACGTTTTATCTTGTTACTATGTATGCATTATTTGCGATACGATGTACGTCACACGGTGTTATGGAAAAATACATTGTATATTGTGGTTTAATGAAAGAAGTAATATAAGAAATGTACTTTCAAAGACTGCCTCATTGGTCAAGTGGTTAGCGTGTTCGCCTTCAGGTACGAGGTCCTGGGTCCTAATGGGATTTCATCAGTATTTCCCATGTGTTGTGTAGTTGTCGGAGTGCTCCACCCCAGTGCCTCATGAAGCACGTTAAGCTGTCGGTCCTGTGTCAGATCTCTTTCCGGTGGTTCGGATTTCCCTAAAACCCCTCTTTCATATGAGTGAAGACGCTTGTGCCCAGCAGTGGAACGTTAATGGGCTGCTACTTATTTACTTTACTTAATTAATTCTTACGTCATCCAGTACGACAACTTCTTCAACTCATTATACAAAAAGAAACCTTTAAACCAATTACTTGATGGTTCATTAGATAAATCAGAAGTGGGAGTATTCGCTTTGCTAGCAAAGGCTAAGGTTTCATCCCCACTAGGGCAAATTTATGAAACTGCGTTTCTAATTTGTCTGGAGGCTTCGGCTGTGGTTAGTTACCACCATACCAGTAAAGAAGCACTGCGAAGCAATGAGATTTGTGTTCCGATACGAAAGAAACTGCTGTGTAGAAACCATAACATGTAAATCGTTATCAGATTAGCGTGCTTCTATCTTAGATTGTATCATTACTTATCATCAGGTGTGATCGCGGTCAAAGCGCTAACCTGTCAGCATAGGTATAGGTGGTTTTGTGGGAGTGTATATATTCAGTATAATTGTTTCGATATCTATGTATATATAAAAGAGATATCCAGGCATCTATTGGCTCATCACGATATCTGGAACCTTAAGGCGTAGAGACTTGAAATTTGGTAGGAATATTTCTTTTGTCGAGTAGAGATCAGCTAAAAGTTGATTTTACGAAATTGATTGAAATTTGGTACAGCGATAATCTAGAGCCTGAAAAAGGACTATAAGCTATTTGGAGTAATACACAGCAAATAACTCATTGGAGTATTTATACGTACGTTTTTTATTTGTAAAGCAATTTGCTGAAATTAATGAAAATGGGGTCGCTGACTATGGGCCTCATGCGGAAGCTCAGAGTCACTCAGCGTGCGATGGAGAGGGAGCTCGGAGTTTCTCTATGTGAATCAGAAATGAAGAGATCCGTAGTAGAACCAGAGTCACCGACATAGTCCTGCGAATCGCGAACCTGAAGTGGCAATGGGCGGGGCACATAGTCCGAAGGACCGATGGACGTTGGGGGCCAAAGGTGCTGGAGTGGCGACCCCGCACCGGACGGCGCAGTGTAGGGAGACCCCCCACAAGGTGGACCGACGACATAAAGAGGGTCGCCGGTAGCCGCTGGAGCCAGGCGGCGCAAGATCGGGCCTTGTGGACGTCATTACGTGAGACCTATGTCCAGCACTGGACGTCCATCGGTTGAAGCGACGACGACGACGACGAATGAAAATGCTACCCATTCAAACCTACGAAAAAACATTCATCGCAGACGAAGTCGCGGGTTCAACTTAACCCTAATATAAAGGCCTTTATATTTATGTGATTATATATAATTTTTTATTATTTCTCTTAACATTTAGATTTTGTTAAATAGAAAAATGGTAGTGATAGAATTTTTTGAAGAATTTCCATTTGCTTTTCGTGCAACCTTTATGTACAAATTTTGAAATGCTTTTCATATTACATTACATATTACATTACCTTTTAGCAAAATAATGACAATCGATAGTAAGGTAAGTAGAAGCCCTTCTCACTCATATGAGAGAGGGTTTTTAGAGCATAGACCCACCACGCTGCTCCACTACAGATTGGCAGGCATAATACACAAGTGCACTCTCTATTCCTTCACTCTCATAGTCCAATGTGACGATAATCCGACACGATCAGAGAGAGATCAGGCGCAGGACCGACGGCTTAACGTGCTCTCCGAGGCACGGGGGTGGATCACACCGCCAAGTTTTTCCTTCGGGCAAATATTGTGAAAATCTTAATAGAAAACTCATAATCGAACTCATGTCTGTAATCGAACATCCTAACCACTAGATCAATGAGGCAGATAGGAAAGGTCCCAAATAAAATTAACAACAGATCAATTTGTATTTTCTGGAAGGGACTGGTGAAGGGGTTTTAACTTTGGCTTAACCATCAGCTGAAAAAACTGGGTTCCAGTCTATTCTTTGTAAGAGGTAATTCACCTCAAATGAATTACCTTGAAAACCACATAATAATTTAACTTATAAGCATTAAAATATACAATAATAATTTGTTAAATACATTTGAAACAGCATTGACATCATGACAATGCAGTTGAAACTAATTACGTTTGCACATTATTAAGGGATTTCCACGCGTAAATTAAATAGCAAATATTAACTCACAAATTGAATCCAAATTCGGCCAAGGCTACTAATCTCATCAGTTTGAAGTAAATTTTTACGCGCGCCTTCCTTGGGCAGTAAGCTGATGAATGAAAGACGAAAGCGTTACGAAAAGTGTAATGAGTCGAGACGAACGGACAGCGAATAAAATTAATTTAAACATTTGTGGAAAATTAATATACGTATATCTAAAGTAATATAATAAAGAGGAGACATTTGTGTTTTTGTTTGTATGTTTGTAATATTTTCACATAAACTACTGGAACGATTTCAAAAATTTTTCCACCATTAGAAAGCTGCATTTTCACTGAACGACAAAGGCTACATTACTTTCCCCAAAATAATAGAGATCCTTAAGAAAAATGCATTAATGTAACTCAAGGTGCGAAAAAATTGGTCACACAAAATCTGTCGTCGCGTGCGCTAGGTTAACTATTGATGATAGAACAAAAAAATGTTCTAGAATATTATAGATGGTATTATTATCTACAAAAAAGTTAAGGATACCATATGTCCAACTACTGTAGTTATGCCACTAAAACTACTTTTTTACATTTAAAAAGCATATAAAAGTGCCGACAATCGATCAAACCATATTCACATCTCTGTATAAATCCTTATCCTATTAAATAATATATTTCTTTAGAACACTTTAATACCTGTAAAGTACGTCTTGATAAAAATGAACATGGATAAGACAAAAATCATGTCGAACATCCATGTTTCGCCCTACCTGGTCACCGTTGAGAACTCAGCACTCGAAGTTGTAGACGAGTACATCTACCTGGGACACACGATCCAATTAGGTAGGTCCAACTTTGAATAAGAGATCAACCGCCGAATCCAACTCGGATGGGCAGCGTTCGGAAAACTACGGGACATCTTTTCATCCATAACTCCTCAGTGCTTGAAGACTAAGGTGTTCGAATAGTGCGTGTTGCCAGCGATTACATATGGTTCCGAGACATGGCCGCTGACTATGGGGCTCGTAAGAAGACTCAGAGTCACACAGCGGGCAATGGAGAGGGCTATGCTCGGGGTTTCCCTACGTGATCAAATCAGAAATGAGGAGATCCGTAGGAGAACTAAAGTACGTAGCCTACCGAATTTCAAAGCTGAAGTGGCAATGGGCAGGGCACTTAGTTCACAGAACCGATGGACGTTGGGGCCCGAAGGTCCTAGAGTGGCGGCCTCGCACCGGAAAACGCAGCGTCGGCAGACCCCCCCACCAGGTGGACCGATGTCGCAGGCGGGTCGCTGGCAGCCGCTGGATACAAGCAGCGCAAGATCGGGCCCATTGGAATTCATTAGGGGAGACCTTGGCCCAGCAGTGGACGTCCATTGGTTGAGACGACGAAAGTACGTTTTATATGATTAAAATCCGACATTTCGTTCAAAAGATATAACGTCACCTTTGGACACGTGAATACGAACAGAAATTTATCGTATGTAAACTAAGACGAAGTTGAAGCAAGAATAACATAAGAAACTACACAAGATAGCTACTAACATTACTATTTCTGAACTTATTACAATCTATACTATTATTATAAAGCTGAAGAGTTTGCTTGAAAGCATTAATCTCAGCAACTTCTGGTGAGATTTGAGAGGTATCTGAAGATATAGATAGCCCATTTATCGAGGAAGGCTCAAGCTATATATCACAATGCTGAAACCAATAGGATAGACGCACCAATGAAGAATGTTTCAAAATCGGGTCCGCTGCGTAAACGGTTAGAGTATCGTAAAAATCATGTATGACAAGATTGTTCCCCATTAAACGTTCTATAAAAAAGTTCATAACGGCATATGTCTATCTTTTAAATTTAGCTCACTATAACCTTTTTTATGCTAACCAAATTTGTTCCCATCTCTCTTACAAGGTGCGAACGGAGTTGCACGAATCAGACTTCAAATAAAGGAGGAACCGATGCTGGGTGAACCGATATTGATGATTCTTTTTTTACTTGACTTGACATCATGACATCCACGAGAAAACCGTATAAGTCTTGAATTTGCATTAAGCATGTGCTCGACAAACTGGCGAATAACTCAAGATTACACCAAACGATTTTGATTATTCGTTTTTATTACCAAACGTTTTTATTATCAAACAACCCTTGAAGTATTTCAAGGGTTGTTGGATGATAGTTTTGGTCAGGTTTTGGTCATGGGATCCATGAGAAAGTAACGGAACTCTTCTATTTTTAGACGCAAATTAACAAGAATTGGCCGAATGATATATAGGCTATACGGATATTTAGTGATTGTCGTTTTTTTAGTGATTGGCGTAGTTAAATATGATGATGAATGGAACTCCTCAACGGTTTAAAGTAAGGGCTCAATTTCTGGCAGAATATTCAAGTATCTATAATCAAATTGCAAGGGGTATTACGTGTGAAGCGGTGGTTAACGAGTTGGGGGGGGGGGGAACTTTTGCGTATTAGAGATGAGCTTAATTACCATCTAAAATATTTTTAGGTGTACCCATATTCTGCGTAAAACTATCACCAAAGACTTGACAATCACTTGAAATATGAGAAGACATTTTTTAGCAACACTATTATAAATAAACGTTGAATGTATGCAAATATATATATGCAATATCAAAAGGCATTGAGAGCATGACTATGCTTCTCAAAGGTGTTTAATATTCACATTCATTATTGTACTCCATAGAGTATAGATAAGCAAATTGCATCGTAAATGCCGTCTTATCGCTTTTTAGACTATAGTAATCTCTTTGAGATAATACTAGATATACTGAATGAATTGGTTTTTATTGCGTACTTGACCGTAACCTTAGATGATGACTAGTGATCCTCTTCTTAAAGTGCCTCTCCGACTAGCGGAGGTTGGCAGTCAGTTTATCATATTTAAATCTATCTCTTGCGAGGCTATATAGTTCGGCAGCACTTGCAATCCCAGTCCATTCTCGTATGCTGCGAAGCCATGATTTTTTTCTACGGCCAACACTCCTTTTACCAGCGATTTTGCTCATCATGATAAGTTGAAGAAGTCCGTACCTATCGTGTCTTAGGACGTGGCCGAGGTAGGATACTTTCCTCAACTTGACAGTCTGCAAAAGTGCGCGTTTTTGGTTGACACGCTGTAAATATATGACTAGTGATAATTTATACAAATATATGAACATCTATAACCATATTCTTATAAACGGTCTATCATCAATTATCAATCGTTTTAAGGTGATAACTTCTTAAGGGAGGGTAAACAGCTTTGTTACGTTACGCGTTACAGCACCCGTTTGTCTCTCTTTCTCACAGGCAGGCTCCTCCCCTCTCACTCTAACCCAGCGCTAACAGTGCTAGCCGCCCGTTCTGTTTAGTGTGCGATAGACATATACCGTTGACAGTGAGTCAAGATTCTATTAATAAATAATCTACCCTTACATTATAATATCAATAAGCTTTTCTAAAGTTAAACAATATTAAAAAGTTCATACTTAGATTAGACGCACGGTTTTTTTTCTTCAAATCAATGGGCTATAAATATATTTTTAATATTTTTCATTTCACATTTTGGTAACATATAAAAGATTAGAGCCTTAGTTTAAGAGAGGTTTTGTTAAAATGTCGGAAAATTAAGTAGAATTGCGAAATTTTCAAAAAGTATTTTCCCGATACATTGAATATTTTTGTATGTACATTTGCAATATTTTCACACGAAACAACTGGACTGGTTTCGAAAATGTCTTCACTATTTCTTCATCATGAAGCTGCATACATTACTTTTTTAAAAATATAGGTATCTCTACTAAAACTGCAATAAAGTAACCCAAGGTGAGAAAAAATTAGTCAAAAAAAGTCTGTCATCGCGTGCGCTGGGGAAACTATTGATGATAGAACACAAAAATGTAATACAATATTAAAGAAGATATAAACATTTTCGAAAATGTCCGTGATACCATTTGTCCAACTACTGTAGTTATGTTGCTATAACTACTTTATGCATTTTAAAAGTTAATGAAAGTGCCGACAATAATCAATCCATATTATTTATACCTCTTTATTAATCCTTACCATATTATATTTTATTAAAGGCAGCTTCAATACCTGTAAAATACTTTTAAAATTATTCAAATCAGACATTCCATTCAGAAGATATAACGAATTGAGAAATGACAATCTATGAATATTGTAGCGACCCTTATAACTGGGCTTACGACTGGTGAGTTAGCTTATATTCCAAGGATACCAATAATACTCACCGATATACCTATCCTGTTTTTATTTTTATCAAGCGAAAAATATTATTACCTCTTTGAAATCAAGAATTTTTCAATACCTGTAGAGTACTTTCATGTTTGCTAATGTGGGATATTCTACGTATTTGAATATGTAGTAGTCAGATATATATTCGTTGTAAAGTAAAATCTGTATATTGATTAGATTAGGAATGTAAGGGAAGTAATGAAAAACTAAGTGAAATACAACTTTTATGATAAAAAAAAATGAATGTTTGTTCCAACTTGTAGTCTTTCCACTACCAACTTGTTAAATAACACCGATTTTTTGTTATATGTAAAAGATAAAAATGGTTACTGTGGTTTATCTTTTGGAGATAAATATATTTTACCGTGGATTTTCTTCGATCTTTTTATCATAATTAATTGCGTAAAACATTCATTTAATTTATGTCGTGATGTAAACCCAGCGTTTGCGATTTAAGCATAAAAATATATTTGTTACATCACATTAGAAATCTTATATATGTATAAAATATATGTGTTTTATACATATAAAGATTTCTCTGAAATAACTCTATCCATTGCTGGAAAGCACAAAAAAATTCATTGGATTGTTTAAAAGATCTAAGGTAAAAGACAGCGGAAGCGACTCCATTTTATATAAAGTAACATAAACTAGTGATGTTATTAGAAATAAAAGTATACATACATACATAGCATCACGCCTCATTCCCTTCGTGGTAGGCAGAGACCACGTCCTTCCACTTGCCACGATCCTTGCTTATCTCCTTCGCTTCTTTCATTCTCATTAAATCTTTCATACAAGTTCGTTGGTTTAGAATACTCTTGACCTTACCCTTATTTAAAATGTCCTGGATTTGGTCCAGGAACGTTCGCCTTGGTCTTCCCCTTCCAACTTTCCCATGCACTCCTAAATTCTTTTTGTCAGTTTCCTTTCATTCATTCTCTCTACATGCCCAAACCATCTAAGCATACCTTTCTCAATTTTAGTCACTACATCTTCTTTTATACCACAACGTTCTCTTGTCACTCTGTTTCAATTCCCTCACACCTAATTGATTGTAAATCCAATTAAAAGTATTGAACACATAAGTGAACCAAAACTTTTATGTTAACGAAAATAAATTTATAGTCCGACTTTCATTTCACAGCCACGAGATCGGTATCTGAGCGGGTGAAACCGTGGGGCTTTGCTAGTCTTTTATTATTTTATGACCAACGCTTATTACAGACATAAGTACCATAACTTTTTTTTACGATGGGAAATGCATTTACGCACCCCAACCGAAAAGTCATCGTTTGGGAGTGTGGGACTCACTAGACAAAACCAGAATAACCACTAAAACCCAGCGAAACCCTCTTGATCTTTTAGTGAGGGGCCAGAGGCTCAGAGAAAACATTCCACTCTGGCACCCGGATTTGTTTGCCTTCACAACAGCATTAAATTTAAAATAGAGGAAGGAGGCGGGAATAACCCCGCTCCCGTCTTCCAGGCCTTCTTCGTCGGCGAGCAGAGGAATCCGCGGCGTCCTCCTTTTCCCTGGTTACTATCTCCTTGTGCAAAATGATTGACTCGCAGAATGAGGCAACTTCCTTCCAGTTTGTGTTGCTGGCGAGCATACATACATAAGTACGACATTGTTTCTACCTATAGACATACTTTTATCGTGAAATCGCATTCTACACGTGGCTATTCATAAATTATTATCGGATATTGAAGGACTTTACTTAAATAGATACAATAGAGAAAGTTATTTACCGGTATCATATGCTATTACAATCAATAACTCGTGCAATAAATACTTATAATCCACTGTATGTAACAAAAAAATTAAAAGTGCGTGCGTACAGTACATATCTCAAAAGTGAAACTTCTTAGGTAAACAAATTTTTAAGCCTTGCCTTAAGGTAAAAAAAGTCTCGGAAATCTAGTTTTAGATTTGTTTAAATATAATTTAAACAAATCTAAAACTAGATTTCCGAGACTTTTTTATTTAATGAATTTAATTGTCATTAAAATATTAAAAGTGTAGAAAATTAATACAAATAATTTATCGAAATCTCAAATGACGAATTGTAAATAGAAATGCCACGTGTTTTTTGTCAACATTAGAAATTATTAACTAAATATTGTTTTTTAATTTGAAATTATTTTATTTTATATTTTATGAAAAATAGTATATTAAACTATTTAAATTCCACATGTCATGTGTAAACATTGAAACTGCCTAACCTTCAAACGAATTTGCATAAAAAACTCTGCCCATCTTCGTGACGCTAATCACGCGTTTCATCCGTAAAACTGTTACCCTCTAAAGAAGTCTCGTATAACAAGAATTAAAAATGAAATTGATATATATTCCACTAAGCTACATAATAATAAAGCCTTTATTTTCCACTTCTTAACCTTGAAAATACATAGTGAATTTAGTTTGTCAGTTATATTGTATTAAATAATTTGTCAGTGCCATTAATTCTATATTTATGTCAGATATATTATATTGTATTAAATAATGTATCAGTGTTATTAAATCTAGTTATAGTCCTATTCTTTCTTTATTTATAAATACAATAATGTCATTTGAAGTGGGGTTGCCATCATAGGGGCAAAAAGGCCTCCTCCATCCTACTCCATTGTCTTCGATCTCGTGCCAGCCTTGTCCACGTTGCTCCAGCAAGGTTTACAATATCGTCTCTCCATCGACGTGGTGGGCGTCCGCGAGGACTTTGAACATCCCGTGGCCACCAATGTAAGACGCGTTGACTCCAGCGATCATCATTAGTGCACACCACATGGCCTGCCCAGCGCCATTTTAATTTGCAAGCAAGTTGGGCTGCGTCTATAAGCGTCGACTTTCTAATCGAGGTGTTCCGTATCTTGACTTTTAGCATCAACTGTAGCATACTTCTTTCTGTAGCTCTTTGAAAGCTACATAAGATCAAGAATTTCTGTAAGAATGTAAGCTTAGATGGTTTGGGCACGTAGAACGAATGAATGAAAGGAGATTGACAAAAAATATTTATGAGTCAAGTGAATGGAAAAGTTAGAAGAGGAAGACCAAGGCGAATGTTTTTGAACCAAATCCAGAACATTTTAAATAAGGGCCAGGTGAAGAATACTCTAAACCGATGAACTTGTATGAAAAGTTTAATGAGAATGAAGGAAGCGAAGGGGATATGCAAGGATCGTGGCATGTGGAAGGACGTGGTCTATGCCTACCCTGAAGGGAATGAGGCGTGATACTATGTATGTATTTTCCAAAGCAATAATTCATTTCCTTTGCTTCGTTATACTTTTCCGAATTAAATATAAATACAATCATGTCTATTAAATCTTTTAAATTAACAACACGAGTCACGCTATAACTATCTGACTTTGTGCAATTATTGGAGTGAAAAACTTTCTTGGCGTGACTAATAAATTTTCGCAATACTACTTTGTTTTCGCCATACTNTGACAAAAAAGATTTGTGAGTCAAGTGAATGGAAAATTTGGAAGGGGAAGACCAAGGCGAATGTTCCTGAACCAAATCTAGGACATTTTAAATAAGGGCCAGGTCAAGAATACTCTAAACCGATCAACTTGTATGAAAAGTTTAATGAGAATGAAGGAAGCGAAGGGTATATGCAAGGATCGTGGCATGTGGAAGGACGTGGTCTATGCCTACCCTGAAGGGAATGAGGCGTGATACTATGTATGTATTTTCCAAAGCAATAATTCATTTCCTTTGCTTCGTTATACTTTTCCGAATTAAATATAAACACAATCATGTCTATTAAATCTTTTAAATTAACAACACGAGTCACGCTATAACTATCTGACTTTGTGCAATTATTGGAGTGAAAAACTTTCTTGGCGTGACTAATAAATTTTCGCAATACTACTTTGTTTTCGCCATACTCACTAAATTATTTGACCTCAATTTATCACGCTACCTCTGTTTGATTGTTCTCCAAATGATTCGCTTTAAATGATACATCATTTAGCAGTTATACCGACATTGTATCGCGTAACTGCTTATTCATATAATAGATATACGGAGCTCGGAATGGGTAAAGATTTTTTTCCTTAGAATTGAAGATATAAAAGAGAGAGAGAGACAAAATTCTTAGTGGTAATCCCTACAAACAATACATTAAATAGATACAATAACTTAATCATAGATTACATACACTTTGTATGATACATTGATACATTGATGACATTAGATACACTTTGTATGATGTGAAGCTGAATAAAACAAGTAATAGGGCAGAACAGAGTCAGAAACTTAAATAAATTTTAGTCTATAAATATATAGGGTAATTGTGTTTGAAATATCTATATATATGTGAAAAGAATCTAAAAATACCTATTTAAAATATACTGACACAAATTCATAGAAGATTCGTAAGATATCATTGACAACAATGTGTAAATCCGGTGGTAAATATATCGTGTGCCCATTTTACGATTCATAAGGTAGCACGTAAACCGTTAAAATCCATGTATTTCAATGTAGTCAGGTCCCGTTGTTATGTAAACGTATTTTATAACGGTACCGTAACATATTCCGATTTGTGAATTCACTGAAACGTTACAATACAGTAAATGTTTCATCTATAAATGAAATGCAGCGTCTATTTTCAACGCTTGTGCAACATTATTGTAGTGTAAAATTATTTACGCACGTGTATTTAACGGGTATTGAAGGATTCTGAGCCGTCACGTTCAGCTTTGTAACGCCCGTTTGCCTAAAGGAGACTTGTCTACAAAGAAAGGAATTATACTCAAATCAATTCGTTATTCTCTCTAAAACTCGAGACTAATTTTGGTTTTGAATTATTTGTGGAAGTACTGGGAACATTTAAACATACTCGTACATACCTACTTAGCATCGCGCCTCATTCCCATAGAGGTAGGCAGAGACCACGTCCTCACACTTGCCACGATCCTTGCATATCTCCTTCGCTTCTTTCATTCTCATTAAATATAGCATATACAGCATAAGATCTGTTCCCCGAATTTTAACGCCCATGCACAGATCTGCAGCTTTCAAAGTAGTTTCAAGTATGCTGCCGCTAAAATTTGGAATGATGTCCCTCCGCCAGTACGAAGTTTAGAATCTGTAATTCGCTCCAAAAATTTATTAAAAAACTACTTCTGGAAACACAAAAACAAAAATGGCAGTATTAACTTAATGCTGGTTGTGTAAGTTTGATATGTTACGGTATATATAGAATAAATAACGCCAACTGAAATAAAGCGGCCGTTTTAGAGTAGTACAAGGCTAAATAAGTAACAACACACACACCCACACACAAATGCACGCACATGTACATAAACACACACGCGTATAATTGGTAGACGACTCGGTCACAACAATTCCCTATTCGGTCCTTGAAGTCTCCATGGGGTAATGCCTGAAAGTCAGCGATACATTCTCCTGACTGCAGCATTAAAGCTGAAGCAACGCCCTTTTCAGCCAATATATATGTAGCATATTGATAATTTAATTTTGTATTTAATTCTGTATTTAAGCTACTTTCTTTTTTCTGAATAAATGTTTTATTTATGAAATGTTTCATACAAGTTCATCGGCTTAGAGTACTCTTGACCTGAGCCTTATTTTAAATGTCCTGGATTAGGTCCAGAACGCTCGCCTTGGTCTTTCCCTTCCGACTCTCCCATTCGATCTTGACTCATAAATCCTTTTTGTCAGTTCCCTTTCATTCAAACCATCTAAGCATACCATTCGCTACATCTTCTTTTGTATCACAAGGTTCTCTTATCACACTATTTCTTATTCTGTCACTCAGTTTCAATCCACTCATACTTCTCAATGCTCTCATTTCTACCACATTTGACCATTATGCTTCTTCTGTCATACCAAAGGTGATTAAATTAGAAAAAAAACGTCTGGAATATAGTAAAAACAACAATCTCCTTCTCTTAGAAACTATAGTAGTTCAGAAATCAAATTCGTTCAGAATTCTAATTAAATTTAATAGAATACAATTGTTTTTGAAGTGAAAACTTCTTTAGCATCGTTGTGATTTGGAAGTCGTTTGTGTTTTGATTGATTACTCTAGAACGTACTGACAGTCCTATTTTTAAGTGTACGCAGACGAAGTTGCACGTATCAGCTAGTATTACTATATATATTTTTATAGATAATTGTCTAGGGTGATATTGGCAGTCTTGACCGAAATTTGATTCGAAAAACACCAGTCAGAAAACAACTAAAATGTTTCTTTAAACCGGCGCCATAACTATGTTTTTGACAGACAAAGCTTACTCATAAATCATTTATGTATAACATTTCATCACTATTACTGAAGTCATCTGTTTTATATAGACATCCTATTTTAATAAACGATGGGTGTGGCGCGCGTTCAAGGCCTCGGGCTATATGAACTGTTCGTCGTCTGTTCGTCATATCAATATACTATTATAGAAAACAATTTAAATTTTTATACAGTTTTAATAGACTCCATAAACGTACCGCTTCAGAATCAATAAATAAAAAGGCTAAATGACAATTGCAGAATGTTTCAACTTAATAAACATTATGGTCTAATCTTTAATTCTACGGTTATTGAAATTATCTATCCTAATTTCAACTGGCGTAGTTTACCTTTGATTTTATGGATATTAAAATTTTCTATCCTAATTTCAACTGGCGTAGCTTACCTTTTATTTTATGGATATTAACATTATCTATCCTAATCTTATGTAGCGTAGTTTACCTCTATTTATAAGGATATTAAAATTATCTATCCTAATTTCAACTGCCGTAGTTTACCTTTTATTTTATGGATATTAACATTTTCTATCCTAATTTCAACTGGCGTAGCTTACCTTTTATTTTATGGATATTAAAATTATCTATGCTAACTTCAACTGACGTGGTTTACCTTTTATTCTACGGATATTAAAATTATCTATCCTAATTTGAACTGGCGTAGTTTACCTCTAATTTTATGGATATTAAAATTATCATCCTAATTTCAACTGGCGTAGTTTATCTTTTATTTTATGGATATTAACATTTTCTATCCTAATTTCAACTGGCGTAGCTTACCTTTTATTTTATGGATATTAACATTATCTATCCTAATCTCACGTAGCGTAGTATATCTCTAATTTTATGGATATTAAAATTATCTATCCTTATTTCAACTGTCGTAATTTATCTTTTATTCTACGGATATTGGAATTATCTATCCCAGTTTCATCTGGCGTAGTTTACCTTTTATTTTATGGATATTAAAATTATCTATGCTAACTTCAACTGACGTGGTTTACCTTTTATTCTACGGATATTAAAATTATCTATCCTAATTTGAACTGGCGTGGTTTACCTCTTATTTTATGGATATTAAAATTATCTATGCTTACTTCAACTGACGTGGTTTACCTTTTATTCTACAGATATTGAAATGATCTATCCTAATTTCGACTGGCGTAGTTTACCTTTTATTTTATGGATATTAACATTATCTACTCTAATTTCAACTGGCGTACTTTACCTTTTATTCTACAGATATTGAAATGATCTATCCTAATTTCGACTGGCGTAGTTTACCTTTTATTTTATGGATATTAACATTATCTATTCTTATTTCAACTGGCGTACTTTACCTTTTATTCTACGGATCTTGAAATTATCTATCCTAATTTCAACTGGCGTAGCTTACCTTTTATTAGCTTATCCTTTAAATTCAATTTGATTTCTGAACGTCGGGATGAACGTCAAATGTTTGACAAGTAGCAATAGTTCCTAAGGAAAAGCGAATTTGTAGCTTTTACTATACAGCATTTATTCACGTTTTAAACCTTTCCGTGACTTCCGCGAATAATTTAAAACCATAATTAGCCAAATCAGTCCAACTGTTCTAAAATTTTAGCGAGACTAACGAACAGCAATTAATCTATATAGATATGATTTATAAAACCACGTCGCTGGTCCTTATAAATAAAGTGAGATATACAAAAGCACAACTGTTTAAGAGAGTAATTTGAAATTATTTTTATACATTAAAACTTTAAAATTAGATGTCCTAAATTTGTACTACGAAATGAACAATTACAGTAATTTATGTACTGTATTCATATATAAAATAAATCTAGAGAAAATTTGCTACATTTTAACTTCTAATATTTTTTTTCATAAAATCAATAATTTCGGTGTACAAGCGCCGCAAAGTTTTAGTTAGGTGCAAGACTTTCAAGAAAGTAAATGATGAAATACCTTTTACATAATCGTATGTAGTACCATGTAAAATAAACTTACCCTGTAGATAATAACAAATGTACAACAAACTCGCTCAGTTTTGTAGACAGTCTGTCTGTATAACTTAGAAATAAAACATATGGTAGGTTGTATTTTATATATTTCAATGACACTTGCAAAGGTCACTTTCAACACGATCAAAATAATCAATCATTAAAATAATTAAATATACAAAGCAATGCAATTTTTAATAATTTAAAGTGTATCTTTTCATAAAATACATTTGATCTTGTACACTTTAATCATTTTTCCGTGTTTAATAAAATGATGCCAACACGACTCTTATAACACTTGCCAAAGTAATTAATATATAATTCAGACAAATATAGTTTACATCAAAAGACCGGAGTATTAAACATTTCAAACGGACTGACTAGTGATGATGGAGTGAGTAATTGTTGATAAAAAAACATATACTACTATATTTTTTGTTTTTCATCACTGAGAGGTTGACTAATAACATCTTTTTTTTCCCGCCTGTGGGACAGTCGGGAGTGTGGGACTCGCCGGTAGTACAAGAATACCCACTAAAACCCAGCGGAGCCCTCGTCATCCGAGAATGGAAGGACCAGAGGTTCGTTGTGGCATTCCACGGCTCAAAAGTGCACTACAGGGGGAGGAGTTGGATAAACCTCCGTCTCCTGTTTCCTATTCCCCTCCGTCTGGGGTACTGTGCTTCAGCTGCATTCGCCCTCTCTCTTTGCTGACTAATAACATCTGATAGTAAGAGATAATTTACTTCCTAATTGCCTATCAACGTCCTATTGTTGCGCATAGACCTCTTCATTCGTAGGAGAGAGGGTTTTTATAGCATAGACTCACCACGCTGCTCCACTATTGGCAGGCATAGTACACAAGTGCATTCTCAAGAAGTGACGGCAATGAGATACTACCAAAGAGAGATCAGATTAACGAGCTCTCCGAGGCACGAGGGTGAATCACACCGCCAACTACGCAACACAGGGCAAATCTTGAGAATTTTTTAATAGAGAACTCAATATCAATTTGGAATTTCGAGTCCTGGGACTCGAGCACAAGTCCTCATGTCTGTAGCCCAATAAGCTGAACACTAAACTAATGGCATTAGCCGTCATTTACTCATTTACCTCTTATGGTTTCTAAACAGTGTTGTATTTGAATGCATTTTTGTGTTTGGAGGTCTTTGCTGGCAGAATGGTAATTGATGACAAATTAAACCATCTACGAGTTCAGACTCAGACAGAATATTCAAATACCTTAAATTGCCTGCTACAACTTATTAAGATGGTCAATATTACCGAAAATTGTGACTTCATGATAATCAAGAGTGGACCGGTGTCACAATTAGTGAAACACTTTTACCGCACCTGGAGAGATTCTCAAAGCTGATGTCCAACTTTCAGTAACTAAGGAGGAACGGAAGGGATTAGAAGATGACATCATTGCTGTGCCATAATTCAAACCCAGTACTCCTGTTAGCGTTAAACTGCCTCATTGGTCTAGTGGTTAGCATGTTCGCCTACAGACATGAGGTTCTGGGTTCGAGTCTCGGGTCGAGCCAGTTCAAATTCTATTAAGATTTTCGCAATATTTGCCCGAAGTTGGGCAGATGGCGGTGTGATCCACTCCCGTGCCTCGGAGAGCACGTTAAGCCGTCGGTCCTGCGACTGATCTCTCTCCGGTCGTTTCGGATTCCCGTCACATCGGCCTATGAGAGTGAAGAAATGGTGAGTACACTTGTATACTATGCCTGCCAATCCGCAGTGGAACAGCGTGGTGGGTCTATGCTCTAAAAACCCTCTGTCATATGAGTGAGGAGGCCTGTGCTGCTACTTACCTTACTCCTGTTAGCGAAGCCAATATTTGCACCATTTCATCAGCGAGTCTATACAAATATAAAAAAAATCTTCTGTGCAATTCACACGTGGTAGAAATTTTGGCTTTAAGATAATGAGATAAATGTAAAACATCGGCAAAAGGATTAATTATTGTAGGTTTTAGTAAAAATTTCGTTTTAGCACCTACTATACCTTGGTTGACACAAGTACAGGGGGCACGAAGCAGAACACAAAGAGAACCACGAATATAATAAACTCTGTATAAATCTGTTTAAAATAGATGTAAAAATTACACTTTTCAAAGCATTTTGCCAAACATTTTATACGTGCAGCTTATGGGTCAACTATACCCAAAGATCACGTAATGCGCCTAAAGGATTGCCTCAATCAAATACAGAAAGAAAGAAGAAAGAAAGAAAACTCATTTATTCGTCGTAATGGAAAGTGGCTTACAAATATTATATATATACTAACAGTAGTAAACCTTACGCTACGACGAATAGGCCAACAGCTCAGGCTATGCCATTTGTCAGTAAGACAACTGGCGATGATCTTCAGCTGCAGCCTTTTGGTGACATCACGGTATAAATAAAAAGTAACATAAATTAATTACATATTAATTAGAACTATATAAAATTAATAAAAACTAACAATGAAACAGATTAACATAAAACTACAGGAAATTCATTATACGTCGATTCTGTAGCTTTCATAGGTTCCCTGGTTTTGCAACAACAATATTTTTATTTTATTTAAAAACAATACAGAGTGGAGAGTAGTCCTAACACCATTCTGAGGATATTGGCTGACAGACAAGATAGTGTCATTAAGGCACACTGGCAGTCAGCCTTAGTTTGTAAATTTATTAATTATATTAACTAACATAGATTTAAAAGTCACCTACTGACAATTAACTAACATAGTCTTATTTTATTTCAAATGTAACTAACAAAATGGAACGATTTAAGTTTTCTGAAAATAAATGTTTAATATTATTATAAATCTTCCTACCTCATTTTCTCCCACGTAATTTTTTTTAAATCTATGTGTCTCTTTTTTGCTTTCGCTTTTTTGTTTTATCGACTCTCATATCACATATAAGCCCCAAATAACCCGTTTCCCAAGAAGTGACCCCATTGCATTAAAATAATATTTCGAGATAAAGATTTATTTATATTGTAACCAGGAACGGTTTGCGTCACTGATGCTATATCGAACTGAGGTCACGCGGCCGCCGCCGAGCAGTCTCTTTAACTGCTTTATTTTTAAACTGGCTATATCCCGTGGCTTTATCCTTTTTAAATGATGGTTAATCACCGCACATAAATCAATTGATATTAGTTAGTCACGGTAAAACTAAAAACCGTCTAAATCGATTTCAATATTTTCTCGTTTCACTTTTTTCATCCTGATAGAAAGGTTGTCAGAACTTTGATAAATTGCTTAAAAACCCAGTCTCTTTTCAACTTGAAAACCCTTATTTAGTTTGCATATTTGCTTATAAAATTTTTAAAAAGTTGTTAAAATTGTAAACACAGATCTAAACATAAATCATATCACGTCATTTGCATATTAAATGTTTAAAAAGTAACATTAAATGATCCAAGATCTTTATTGTGCTGATACGCAAAAGCATCTAAATAGTTTTGAAATGTACTCCTTTAACTTTTTTCACTGTAATAGAAAGGTTATCTGAACTTTTAACTTGAATTTTTTTTATTTTTAACTTGAAAGCCCTAATTTATGTTGCATTATTTGCTTATGAAGTATTTAAAAAATCATCTTCAAAAGTAACACTAATGCCAAGAAGCATTATGTTTGGGTAAAAATATTGTTATTGTTGATCTCCGTCGTCGTCGTCGTCGTCGCTTCAACCGATGGACGTCCACTGCTGGACATAGGTCTCACGTAATGACGTCCACAAGGCCCGATCTTGCCCCGCGTGGCTCCAGCGGCTATCGGCGACCCTCTTTATGTCGTCAGTCCACCTTGTGGGGGGTCTCCCTAAACTGCGCCGTCCGGTGCGGGGTCGCCACTCCAGCACCTTTGGCCCCCAACGTCCATCGGACCTTCGGACTATGTGCCCCGCCCATTGCCACTTCAGGTTCGCGATTCGCAGGACTATGTCGGTTGTTGATCTTAATCTCTTTTAAATAATTGCCAAATACCATTTAAAACTTAATTTACTTAACTAAAAATTGGAAACAGAAAGTAACAGCCCATTATCGACTCACTGCTTGGCACAAGCACACTTTTCTTCTATAAATTATTAATATGTCAACCAGTCGTTTGTCTTCCATAACTTTTTAAATGAATCATAAATGATATCTTATATATCGAACTAAAATGTTTTAACACCTGTAACTAAATAGCCATTACTGATTACCTTAAGCTTTCATTAAAACCTCATTTGTCTTAATCAATGACATAATGTGAAGGACGATTGAAGTCGAGACTTTAAGGTGTTTAAGATAAATAAATCTTATTTCTTTAAATTGTAGTAGCTACGTGTTAGTCTATTATTAACTAGATCTTTCAGTGAAAACAACAGGACGCTCACATTACGGTTTAGGGTTGTCTAAAGTGTAGAATTACGTATAATGAATAATTAATTATTTGAGGAGTTTAAAAATTGTTAATTTTAACTTCAATTGTCGTAGTTTACCTCTTATTGTACGGATATTGAAATTATCTATCCTAATCTCACGTAGCGTAGTTTACCAACATTTTATGGATATTAAGATTATCTATCCATTAGGACATGTCGAATAGTTGAAATTTTTCAACTGGCGTAGTTTACATTTTATTAATATTATCTTTTTTTTTCGTCAGGAAATCCTCATGGATAGACGCTACACCACGGGAGTGGGCACTGCGGATTATGCTAGACCGGCAAAAATTTGACGGTGTTTTGACAAGTCGCAGTGACGATGCTGTGGGAGCGTCGTCACGGGCTCCACAGCCGCGCCGACGATGATGGCCATGACGTCGGGCCCAACTCGGTTTCGGCTGTCATCCGACCATGCTCTACGTGGGCGACGTGCTTGGAACACCTAGCCGACGACGTTCGTGAGCCGCACGACTCCTGCCCATCCTTATTCTGCGTTTGGCAGGAGCGGCCACGTCTTTCTCTCTCAACCGCTCCGTCATCTCCTTCTGCGACATAACTGATTCGAAAAAGGAGATCGTCGCAATCCATGAAATTACGCTGCTAGTCATCGCTCTGACGACGGAAGGCAGCGAAATTTCCACTCCAAAAATATCACCTATCCTAATCTCTAGTACCTTACTTTACCTCTGATTTTATGGATATTAACATTATCTATCCGAATCTCAAGTAGCGTAGTTTACTTCTGCTTTTATGGATACTAAAATAACCAAATATGAATACTAATATTATTATATTTGTATGGTTAATTGATCTGAAACAGCCTTGTAAATTCAGCGAAGGAAGGAGAGTGAAGTTGGATGCTTCTTCTCAAGCTCGAAGGAAGGGAGACCATGCGGTCAATGTAGCGCACGAGCTTTCGTCCCAGTGAATCCTTAGGCGCACTCATCCGGGACACCAGAGAGGAGTGCGGAAGTTGATTTTGTCATGTCTCAGTCAAGGGTGAAGGAGATTACTTTGGGTTTTAGTGGATATTGTGAGGTCTCCTCCCTAGCCAAGTTCCACACTCGCAATCCATAACTGAGGGTTGGTTTCCACCGAAAGAATAGATTAGTGAATTCAACACTTTTATTAAGGATACAACCCTAGTTGCAAAGTTCTGCTGTTGAATATTCTTCGCAGTTAAATATATACAAATAACACGTTAGCTTATTTTAAGAAGCAACACGTCACGCGTCACGCCAAATATCGGTAATGTTGACACGTTGCAAGGTTCCCTTTGATCTCCTTTGATCAGGCGCTAACGAATTAAGTGTCAGTGATACCCGTCGTCTTCGGACCTGGTAAATTTGATATTTGCTTCATCTGTTTAAGACATGTGAATAAGGGAAGTGCTGGAGATGTTTCTAATATTGATGCAAGTATACGAAAACATCTCAATCCATATTAGTTACAATCCTTAAAAAATTGGCGAGTTCATCTTACCATGACAAAATATTCGAAGCCCTTCTTTTTTCTATTTATGTGTCTTCTTATCCGAACTAGAAGTTTTTAAGATACTTCTACATTTCAAGGAGAAATATCATGAAGAACATGTATTACCATAGTAAAAAGGGAATATTAAAAAGAAGCGGTTTTCTAGAGAATAGACTGCTCCACTAGAGGATACACACAAAAGTTTTTCTGTTCTGGTGAATAAATTGGATTAACATCGTCTCAATCGATATTGGATCCTAAAATTCTTTTAAAGTTTCCACATTTATCTCACTACGAAAACCTTGTTGTTCTTCATGTCTGCATCATCAGACAGTAATTGTTTGTTTTTCGGTCTTTTCATCCAAAGTTTCGAACGCAGGTCATCTGTCTCTTAGCAAATATCCTCGTCTCTGAACACAGTCATCATAGTTCTTACTGAGCCATGATAGATTTTACTAAGTCATCGAGGTTGTTACTGAGCTAATAAATATTGTACTTCATAATTATTTTATACTACTATAATATATTTTTAAAATTCATTATTATTACGTCCAATTCGTCTTCTGGTATATCTTCTTCATAATCTCCATTTTACCGGTTGATAAAGTTAACAAATTCTGGTCTCCTGGGTTCTTCTCAACTTTAGTTGAGGATTGCGAGCCTCGAGGCAGTGCCTCCTTGCCCGGGCATCTTTCTCAGACATCAATTTGATGCCTGGCATTTTGTTTTGCCCGCAATCATACGGGCTGGTTCCCGCTGGCTACGCTAGCGGGTCCATCCAGGTCAAGTCCGGGTATTACCATTGATATTGCGTCGTCTTCGCCGTCATCATCGCCTTCACATCGCCACAAATTCTGGCTAAAAAGAACTGCAGTAATTGGCAATTATGAGACGTTAGCGACATCTAAACTAAGGTGAAAGTTCTTTTACACAATTCCAATAAGATGAGTGTTGTCACTAATTGCCATTCAATCGTTCAAGTATTGCCAAGAAATTTCAATAGTGCTATAATTCATAGCGGCTCAGGAAACTTGGCAACAAATATACATCTGTTTTGACCGATATGGAAACTCAAACCTCCATTAAATAACACTAGCAGTGCAAATGGTTTCACTTTGTTATACTAAAACTATTATGCGCTAACCAATGCAACTTCGTCTGCATACACTTAAATGGAGGTGTGAAAATACGACGTCATTTATTTGATGCTTATGCAACTTTATGTCATACTTAATGATTACTCGGTTTTAGGCACCTTTGGGCCCTAACATTCAACGATTCGTTGGACTATGTGCACATTGCCACTTCAAGTTTGCGAGACTTAGGGCTATGACGGTGACTGATTCTTCTACGGATTCCCTCATTTCTGATTTGATTAAGTTGAGAAACTCCGAGCATCCTCTTCATGGCCCGCTGTATGATTTTGAGTTTTTTAATGACGCCCAAAGTCAGCAGCCATGTTCCGATCCGTAGATCATCACTGGCACATGCACTGTTTAAAGACATTGGTCTATATGGCCCTCCTTCGAAATCTCAAAGTCACATAAAACCAAAGTCAAATAAGGGGCAATGGGCTAGGCACATAGTCAGAAGGACCAATGGACGTTGGGACCTGAAGGTACTTTTTTTAAAATTATGACAGGCAAATAAGGCGGGTCATCTGATGGAAAGTAATCACCACCGACCATGGACACCTGCAGCACCAGGGGATCTATGTCTTGCCGACCGAGAAGGTGGTAATTTCAATGCCCCTTAAACAGTTGCAAGATATAGTCTTCAGGGAACACCGCTTCTGGAAGATGTTTCCATATTTCGCATGTGCGCGGGAAAAACGATCGACCAAATCGAATTGTGTATGGAATTTATTTCTACGACGAGATGATCGGTCGTGGAATTGTGATGGCGGTACTAACTCAAACAGTTTCTCAACACTCCCCATAATAGATCCTGTAGAAAACGCTGGAATGGCGACCCCTCACAATGTGGATCGGGCTTTGTTGGGACCATTAAATGAGGCCTATGTCTTGCAGTGGACATCCATTGGCTTAAAACGACGACGACTACAACGTTAGTTTTAAGATTGTTCTCATCGTTTAAGCCAAACAGCAAAATATTTGTAAACCTCTTGCTAAAGTTAATGGTCTTCATCACACAGTCTTCCTAGTGAGGAGTCCACTGACTTTTCCTGTCAAAAAACTACACAAGTGCTAATTGCATACATACATACATACATACATACATAGCATCACGCCTCATTCCCATAGGGGTAGGCAGAGACAACATCCTTCCACTTGCCACGATCCTTGCATATCTCCTTCGCTTCTTTCAATCTCATTAAACCTTTCATACAAGTTCGTCGGTTTAGAGTACTCTTGACCTGGCCGTTATTTAAAATGTCCTGGATTTGGTCCAGGAACGTTCGCCTTGGTCTTCCCCTTCCAACTTTCGCATTCACTCTTGACTCATAAATCCTTTTTGTCAGTCTCCTTTCATTCATTCTCTCTACATGCCCAAACCATCTAAGCATACCTTTCTCAATTTTAGTCACTACGTCTTCTTTTATACCACAACGTTCTCTTATCACACTATTTCTTACTCTGTCACTCAGTTTTAATCCACTCATGCTTCTCAACGCTCTCATCTCTACCGCATTTATTTTACTTTTGTGATTCTTCTGCCATACCCAACTTTCACTACCATACATAAGTGTTGGCACCAACACTCCAGCATGCACTGCCAGTCTAGCCCTTTGAGACACCATCTGGCTATTCATAAAAGCATGCAGAGCACCATTTACCATATTCCCTGCATTCACTCTCCTTTCGATATCACTTTCACATGTTCCATCTTTTGTAAATTTAGATCCCAAGTATACAAATTCTTTCACCTCTTCCACTTGTTCCCCATCTATCAAAATATTGCCATTCATCATAGATTCATCTCGTTCAAAAAGCATAACTTTCGTTTTGTTTACATTCACTTTCATTCCTTTCCCTTTCAAAGCTTCATTCATAATATTTAGCATCTCCTGAAGCTCGTTAGCGGATGACGCAAGTATTACTTGATCATCAGCGTAGAGTAAACATTTGATGAGTAATTCATTCATTCTTAACCCATACATACTTTCTTTTAAATCTGTCAAACATTTATCCATGAATAGGTTGAACAGCCATGGTGACGCAACACATCCCTGTCGAACACCTCTTTCGACAGGAAACCACTCCGTGTACGCTCCGTTTATTCTGACACAGGCACTAGAACCCTCATAGAGAGACTTCAATGCTTGGATCAGACAACCGCTCACCCCATACGTAGATAACGTTGACCACAGCTCATTCCTCACCACTCGATCATGTTGAAAATAAATGATTTTTACTATATATATTTACTGTTTTCTGTAAAGTGGGTAATTATGTAGTAACACGACCTAAATCGGAAATTGCTTTAACAGTGTAATGTTAAATACGTCATATAACGGTTAGTGCCAATGTATACAAGTTCAATAATATTAACACTTCGTTTGCAAACTGTCCAAATAACGAGTTTTACGAAGAATATTATGTAGTTCCAAGGAAATATGTTTTCCTTATTTATACACGCTGATTGACTGGGATGAAGACAAACTTATTGTATTTGGAACCGTTCCAGGCAGATACTATCCATTGCTGTGTAATCTATCTTTATATCAGAGAACACTTTATGGCACCTCTCATTATGTGTACATACATTTGCCTATTTAGTTTGTTTGGCAACTTATTTGGCACTTTAAAATTTATCTACAAACTACCTGAGCCGCTTAACTTCGTTCGTTCTTTTAACCTTAAAATTAACATAAAAATATCTTATGATTCTTTACCTTATATAGTTATTTTAGTAACTAAGCCATTGAAAGAGTTTTAGTAGGTTTTCCATGCGATCTGTATCTTCTATTCGTACAAAGAGTCAACAATTGCATGTTTGTTTAATCGCGCAACTTTGTCTGCATTTCAAAAAAGTTATTGTTACATAACCTTAAGATATAGACATATACTATAAAATACTTTTTTTTGTCCTTTTTAAGAGGAACAATTCTATCATTCATTGTATAATTGTATCCCAGATTCTCTCTCTTTTCGCAACATTTTATGTATATTATAAATAAATATCTATTATATATGTATACATATATCTGAGAATAGGAGAGAAGGAGCATAAAGCATAGGGGCGTAGGGCTCTCCGCCGACATCGTCATTAGTGGCATCTATAGTTCAATTGTAAGTTTATCTTTAAATGATTAACCGCTGAGTTTCTTACCGATATCTTATCAACGGATTCAACTTTCCAAACCGGTGGTAGATTTATTACCAATGAACAGACTACTGACGAGTCAAAAGTGCTTTTCGAGCCTACTAAATATAGAATATATTGATTTTATTTGATTACGCCATCGAAGCCTTCAAACAAATCTTGGCTAATTCTTATAAATGTATCGGAGAATAGGAGAGAATGAAGCATAAAGCATAGGGGCGTTGGGTTCTCCACCGACATTCTCATTAAAGGCACCAATAATTAAATTTCCATACTGTGGGCGTTGATGGGTAATGTTGGTGCAATCAAACACTTTATTAGTTAACTCAGATTATAATGTTCAATCATTTAATGTTTCCAATATCAATTTACACAAACACATTAATAATAATAACTAGGAATGCGACAGTTTCATAATCGACCGCCCTGGCGGACCGTCACTCGTGAACTGCAGAGACGCGCGCCGGATTGTCGCAATTAACTCGGTCCCGCGACGATAGATAGATGGCGCCAGCGTTCCACAGACTATTGCACTCCTTAACATCTTTTCTCGGATGTCTTTTTTAATTCATTATTGGAATACTTTTAACCTATAATAGTGTTATAAAGCTGAAGATTTTGCTTGTTGATTAGACACGCTAATTTCTTAAACTACTGGTTTGAATTACAAAACCTTTCAATGTTGGATAGTCCATTTATCAAGGAAGACTATAGGCAATATAACATGCCTATATACCCAATAACCGGAGAGAGAGATCGGGTGCAGGACCGACGGCTTAACGTGCTCTCCGAGGCACGGGGGTGAATCACACCGCCAACTTCCCAACTTCGGGCAAAATATTGAGAAAATCTTAATAGAAANCCCAGCAGTGGGACGTTAATGGGCTACTACTTACTTACTTACTTTTTATACCCAATAAACGAGAAGTTTAATAAGAAAATGTTGCAAAAATGGAGGATATGCCTTTTAATATCTTCAATGGTGTGTGCTGTTTAAACAGTTGAAGCTACACAAAAATTATGTATTATAGAATTGTTCTTCTTAAAATATTCTAAATAGAAATCTGTAATAGTATATATCTATCTTTTATGGTTGACTCACTATAACCAGGTTTATGGCAATCATAATGGATTTTCTCGCTCGTGTGATCGAGATAAAGTAACGTGGCTCAGTTAGTAAATGATATTTGTCTAGTGCGTACATGATTGTTTACACATCTAAATATAAATGAAATACAGATTATCTTTAAATGCACACCATTCCCAGAAGCGGTTGTTTGGCGAGCGGCCAAAGAGCAAAATGTTTGTAAAAAAAAATATATGAACTCCGTAAGCCGCGTTTAGATCATTAGTCATGTGTATTACGCTTTATTTACGAGTACGGAGAAAAAAATATTTGCATCTCAAATTATTCTGTGACAAGACCCACCTTGATTGCTTCCAAGTATCCAGGTTACTTAAAATTCATATAAAATACTTCTCAACAGGGTGAATAAAGTTTTGTCAACAACAAATTTGTAAAATTTTACCCAGTATTTAAGTGTGCTTTTAGTTAGCGTCTTATAATTAACTCATTTACTTAGAACTTTACTTTTTTCAACATTTATTGGGGGTAAAATGTTTACGGATGAAACGCGTGATTACTGTCACGAAGATGTGCAGCGTCATCAAATCAAAAATATCTTTATTCAAATAGGCATATTACAGCACTTTTGAATTATATTTTTTTTTCCACACTCTGATTTTAATATACGTCTGATCGGCTTAAAATCTAAAGTTACGAGGGTTCCTTCACGCCCTGATAAATCATCACATCATCACCTCAACCGATGGATGTGCACTGCTGGGCATAGGTCTCATCCAAGGATTTCCATAATACACGGTCTTGTGCGGTTTGTAACCATCGGTTTCCGGCGACCCTTTTCAGGTCATCTGTCCACCTGGTAGGGGGTCTACCAAAGCTGCGCTTACCAGTATAGTCTCCACTCCAGTTTCTCCCGGGGATTCTTACCACCACTTTTTTTTCGTCAGTAAATCCTCATGGATACCCGTAACGTCACGGGGGAGCGTTACCGGATTATTCCGGACTCTTACCGGCTAAAACCTGACGGATACCTTCGCACGACATTCAACGGGGTCGTGGGCATTCTGTCTCAGGGAACTCGTCCATGACCTCCACTGACGCTGCCCATTTCTACAGCCCCAACCTCTTCTATTTTTTCTCGTTAAGGTGATATGTCGGCACATCGTTTAGCAAGTTAACTAATAATTCGTATGGGCGGATGCTCTATGCACTCAAAGTAAAGCTCTCCTGCGAAGTGCGCAGAGAGTAATAGTGGTTAGAGCGATTGGGGGATATCGTACGGTGTCTTGGACGGCGGGAACTCTTCTGGCGGGAGACCCTCCGTGGAAGTTTCATGCGGTAGTTCTCGTAGGTGCATATCAATCTGAACAAGACGCGAGGAATAAAGAAAAACCGCCTGATTACGTTAATATCTTGCGGCCCCTATAGCAGGGGTAGCGACAGTGGAGGCGTTGTGGCTTCAGTTGAAGAACTGGCTATCGCGGAAACATGGAGCGCTGTCATACAGACTGGTGCAGGTGCTCACTGGACACGGCTGTTTTGGGAAGTACTTGCATCAGATTGCTGGCCGAGAGGAATCGCCTATTGCCATGAGTGCGGTGCTCCCGTGGACATGGCACACCATACTGTTGCAGAATACCCAGCGTGGGGCCCTCAGCGGCATCTTCTGGTGTCACTGATTGGAGTTGACCACTCGCTGGCCTGCATAGTAAGTGCGATGGTCGCCAACGAAGCAAGGTGGAGAGCCGTAGCCTCCTTTTGTGAGACTGTTATCTTGTTAAATGAGGCTCGTGAGAGGGAGCGGGAGTTGGCCCCTGAAGCCCCTGCTATCCCTCGCAGAAGGCTTGGGGGCAGAAGGACGGAGGGGACAGAGGGACACCATATTGGATTGCGCAAGCAAGCCGCTGATATCCCATTTTAGGATGAAGTGGGCCCGCTGGGTTTTAGTGGGTATTCTGCTAGACAGTGAGTCTCACACTCTCGACCAGTCGAAATGCTTGTTTCCCACGTTCCGTTTTGGCGGAAAAAGCATTTCCCAGCGATGAAAAAAAGGTTACCTAATAATTACTCCCGGAGATATGTAGGTAACTATCAAGTGAGCACTTTCTTTTAAAAAGTGAAACTTGTTGGTTTCTGCTGAGGATTAGAACTTACGATTTGTTTAAACGAGAACTTTAAACGAGAGAACCAGGCTTTTTCTGACTAGGACTTGATGGTTATATGTATAATGTGGGAGTATTGTTGTGGTTTATTGCAGTGCTAATCTCGTTGGTATTTCTTCCGTGAAAAAACGGCGTTTTATCTAATAATTCGAGTTAGGAACAATAACAAAATGAGCAAGTTCGTTTAAAGATTTTCTCCGACTCAAATTAAGGCGCGAAGAAATCCTAGTCGCTTGTTGTTACGTAACAGAAGTAACTTAATTAGCACGATTTCTTCTAGACAAATCTAGGTTAAAAGCCGTATGTAAGAAAATAGCATAAATAATATATTAACACATCCTAAACTTATAATGCGATATATATGTAAAAGTATTGTAACTTCTTTCGCAATATCGTCGTACTCGTATACACGTTCTATGGACTTTTGTCATAATATCACACCATAAAATTCAACGGCATTTGTTTAGCAGCTAAGAGAGCAGATAAACACACAGGGAAATTTACTTTCGCGTTTATAATATTAAATAAAATTAAACTGTCTCCAAAGATACATTTGTAAACACTACGCGAGATTTCCAAGTTAACTCGTTGTCTACACGTTGGATTGACAGTGACATTTGTCACTTTGTCAATCTATAAAATTAAGCAGAAATGGCTTAGCAGCTTAGGGCATAGATAGACACACACACATAAGATTAGTTTCGCGTCTATGATATTAGATAAAAGTTCTCTTTCCCAGAATAAATACTTAAATGTTATGACGTGAAAATACTAAGTTAACTCGTCTGTACGTTGGATTGACAGTGACATTTTTCATCTTGCCAATCCATGAAATATAATCAGAATTGATTCATCTGATTAGGGAACAGATTGATACTTACAGAGAAATTTACTTTTGCCATATTAATAATAGATAAAATTGGACAATCTCCAAAGGATACATTTGTAAACATTATGACGCGAGATTTCTAAGTTAACTCGTTGTCTACACGTAGGTTTAACAATGACATTTGTCATTATGTGAATCCATAAAATTGAACAGAAATTCATCAGAAGTTTAGGAACAGATAAACACACAGATAAATTACTTTTGCATTTATAATATTAGATTAAAGTAGACTGTCCCCAAGGATATATTTGTAAACATAATGACGCGAGATTTCTAAGTTAACTTGTCATCTACATGCTGGAATAACAGTGACATTTGTCATTTTATCAATCCATAAAATTCAACAGAAATGGTTCAGCAGCTTAGGGAACGGATAGATAAATTACTTTCGCCTTTATAATTTTGGCATACAACTTCGTTGGTCTAGTGGTTAGCATATTCGACCACTGATATGAGGTCCTGGGTACGAGTCCCTGGTCGGGCCAATTCAAAATAGATATTGAGTTTTCTATTAAGATTTTCTCAATATTTGCCCGAAGTTGGGAAGTTGGCGGTGTAATCCATCCCCGTGACTCGGAGGGCACGTTAAGCCGTCGGTCCTGCACCTGATCTCTCTCCGGTCGTGTCGGATTCCCGTCACACTGGACTATGAGAGTGAAGCAATAGAGAGTGCACTTGTGTACTATGCCTGCCTGGGTCTATGCTCTAAAAGCCCTCTCTCATGCGAGTGAGGAGGCCGGTGCCCAGCAGTGGGACGTTAATGGGCTGCTACTTACCTTTTACTTACCTTATAATATTAGATTCAAGTAGACTATCCCCAAAAATACATTTGAAAATTTAAGGCGCAAGATTTCTAAGTTAACTCGTTGTCTACACGTTGGATTGATAATGACATTTGTCATTTTTTCAATGTATAAAATAAAACTAAAACAGTACTGCAGTTTAGGGCAACTTTATAATATTAGGTAAAAGTGGAATGTCTCCAAGGATACATTTGTCAACATTATGACGCGAGATATCTAAGTTAACTCATTGTCTACACGTTGGATTGGCAGTGATATTTGTCGTTATTTCAATCCCTGAAATCATCAAAGTTGGTTCAGGAGGTAAGGGAACAGATACACAGAGAAATTTGTTTTCGCGTTTATAATATTAGATAAAAGTGGACTGTCTTCAAGGATACATTTGTAAACATTATGACGCGAGATTTCTAAGCCAAGTCCACGTATACACGTTGGATGGACGCTGACACATGTCATTATTTCCACGCATTTTCGTGTGGCAATCACATGGATGTCTCCGTCGTTGAAATATATTATCAATTTGTGTCAAGGCGATACATTAAATCGGTTGGTCTTCAGTTACAGGGAAAACTATAATTAAAACAATATAGCATTTTATTAATAGTTTGAACTACATCTGTAAATTATCTAGAATAGAGTTTAGAAACTCGTGTTTACATTAAAAAAAGAACGACTTATTAAACGATACATTTGTTAATTCAAATTCAAAGATTCTTTATTAAAGTAGGATTTTACAGACTTCAAAAACACAACAAAACATTTTCTGACAAGAGTCCTCAACAAACTCATTAGGGTATTGCTTATTTATCATCATTATTACAATGTCTGTATGATTTATTCTATATAGATTAGAGCAACCCTTTCACTCCCATGCTTTTTTATCGCCGAAGTGTTCCTTCAAATTGGTCATTATGGCAGAGACTCTGGAAGATCTCAATGCAATGCTCGATGACCTCAGCAGAGCATCTCAACAGGGGGGCATAAAAATGAACATGGACAAGAAGAAACTTATGTTCCGCTCTACCCAGTCATCGTTGAGACCTCGACACTCGAAATTGTTGACGAATACACATACCTGAGGCACATAGTCTAGCTAGGTAGGTCCAATTTCGAAAAAAAAGGTCGACCGCCGAATCCAACTTGGTTGGGCAGCGTTCGGGAAACTTCGGAAGATGTTTTCGTCCAATATTCCTCAGTGCCTGAAGACCAAAGTCTTCGAACAGTGCGTGTTGCCAGTGCTTACATACGGATCGGAAACGTGGTCGCTGACTATGGGCCTCATACGAAAGCTCAACGTCACTCAGCGTGCGATGGAGAGGGCTATGCTCGGAGTTTCTCTACGCGATCAAATTAGAACTGAGGAGATCCGTAGCAGAACCAAAGTCACCGACATGAAAATGTGAAACCTGAAGTGAAAATGTGTGGGGCACTTAGTCAGACGAACCGATGGAGGTTGGGCCCCGAAGGTGCTGGAATGGTGACGCCGCACTGGACGACGTAGTGTAGGAAGACCCCCCATAAGGTGGACCAACGATTTAAGGAGCTGGTAGCCGCTGGAGCCAGGTGGCGCAAGATAGGGCCTTGTGGGCATCATTTCGTGAGATCTATGTCCAGCAGTGGACGTCCATCGGTTGTAGCGACGACGCCAGTTCCATCAAATAATAGTACGAATTTTCAATTAGCTTTCTTATAATGAAGGGTTTTAATTTATTCAAAGACATCTCTTAACGTCTCGAAACGTTTTCAGTTCTCCTTAAATGAACTGTTAATTACAAGAATTTACAACAATTTTACTCGTCATTATCAACTCGTTGTAAGAAATTATAGTCTCTTATTTCTTTTATTATCCAGTTACATTGTTAGTTGAAACGCACGCCTCGTGTTTTCTAAACAAACACCACCTTGCTTTGTATTTCTGATGTCACTTGTCCATTCAAATGGGTCTATACAAAACGTTACACTTGACGATGGGAACAAACATCGCTGGTCACTACCACGACGCATTTATATTCAGGGTCAAAGCTCCAAATACAATGGATTAGTATTTATTTATTCAAATCGAATCGAAAACCATATTTTTATGTCAAAGATGGTGGGGCGGTAATCTGTTAAGAGGCAATTTATGGTTTCTACACAGCTTCCCACGAGAACACAAATCTCTTGCTTCGCGGTACTTTGCTGGTAGGGCGGTAAATAACCACGGCCGAAGCATCCCTCCAGTCCAGACTCAGACAAATTAGAAAATGCAATTACCAGGCAATAACTCTGATAGTTAAATGGAGGTACTATAGCAGGGGTAATGACAGTAGAGGCGTTGTTGTCATATAATACTCATACCTATACATATAAAATACCTAGCTTAGTAACCTTCAGTATTGTCATTCCATATTCTCACTAGTATTCACTCATTATTATTGTAAACATCAATTAGTAGATAAGGTTTGTTACAATAAACAAGCTAGTTAAGTTAACAACCCTCTCACACCCTCCACGTCTTATCCCTACCACATCGTCCTATATAAATACTCCCTCATTCCCAATTACACACACATTCTATATCCAACACTCTTAGTTCTAATATTGTTACTCTGTTTCTCATTACTTTGTTTCTCGTTACTCTGTTTCTTTTAAATCGTAATTAAGTTATTGTTTAGTTTTATTTTAAATTATAAAGTTAAGTGAATAAATAGTTTTTAACACAAGTGTGTTTAACTGCCGCATAACATTGTGGCCTCGGCTAGAAATTTGGTTATCGCGGAAACATTTGCCTTGGTGGCAGAGGTCCCGGGTTCGATCTCCAGTAGGACGAATTTAGGAAATTGTATTTTCTTATTTGTCTGAGTCTGGATTGGTGGGAGGCTTAGGCCGTGGCTAGTTACCACCCTAACAGCAAAGACGTACCGCCAAACAAAGAGATTTGTGTTCGGGTACGATGTTGTGTAGAAACCGTAAGGGGTATATCTCCTCTTAACAGATTAGCACGCTTCCATCTTCGACTGTATCAACACTTGCCATCAGGTGAGAACACAGTCACAGTGTGGTGCCCTCAGCAGCATCTTCTGGTGTCAATGATTGGAGTTGACAACTCGTTGGCTTCCATAGTGAGTGCTATGGTAGCTAACGAAGCAGGGTGGAGAGCCGTAGCCTCCTATTTTTAGACTGTTATCACGCTAAAGGAGGCTCGTGAGAGGGAGCGAGAGTTGGTTCCTGATGCCCCTGCTATCCGTCGCAGAAGGCTGAGTGACTGACTTGAACCTCGATTCGGCTTCATCCAGGCCACTATATTGGATTGTGCAAGCGAACCGCTAGTGTCCAATTGGATGACGTGGGCCCGATGCGTTTTAGTGGGCATTCTTCTTGACTATTCTTATATTATTCTTCTTGGTATATTATTTGCCTCTAAACTATTTAAACATACAAGGCGTGATAACGAAATGTAATTTTTTTGCTTGGCGGTACATCTTTGTTAGTGCGTTGGTAACTAGCCACGACCAAAGCCTCCCACCGGTCCAGACTCATACAAATTATTGTGGAACGGAACAAAATAAAACTACATAACACAGGGAACCCAGAACCTGTGGGTAGCCGCACAAACTGAGCACCACACCAATGAGGCAGTCTAATTTAAATATAAAAGTAAAGTAAGTAGCAGCCCATTAACATCTCACTTCTGGGCACAGGCCTCCTCACTCCGAGAAGCGAGCCAACACGCTGCTCCAGTGCGGATTGGCAGGCATAGCACACAAGTGGACTCTCTTTATAATTCTTTCACTCTCATAGTCCGATATGGCTGGAATCTGACACGACCGGAGAGAGTTCAGGCGCAGAACCGATGGCTTAACATGCTCTCCGAGGCACGGGGGTGGATCACACCGCCAACTTCCCAACTTCGGGCAAATACTGAGAAAATCTTAATAGAAAACTCAATGTTGATATTTGAATTGGCCCGACCCGGGACTCGAACCCAGGATCTCATGTCTGTAGTCAAACATACTAACAACTAGACCAATGAGGCAGTCAATTTAAATATACATACATACATAGCATCACGCCTCATTCCCATAGGGGTAGGCAGAGACAACATCCTTCCACTTGCCACGATCCTTGCATATCTCCTTCGCTTCTTTCATTCTCATNTGCGGATTGGCAGGCATAGTACACAAGTGCACTCTCTATTCCTTCACCCTCATAGTCCGATGTGACGGGAATCCGGCACGACCGGAGAGAGTTCAGGCACAGGACCGACGGCTTAACGTGCTCTCCGAGGCTTAACTTCCCAACTTCGGGCAAATATTGAGAAAATCTTAATAGAAAACTCAATATTGATATTTCAATTGGCCCGACCCGGGACTCGAACCCAGGGCCTCATGTCTGTAGTCGAACATATTAACCACTAGACCAATGAGGCAGTCAATTTAAATATAATAAAACATATTTCGTCATGTATCTATAATGGAGGCACAAGCCGTTAGTATTACGTATTGTTTATAAACAAAATACAGTTTGCTAAAATCTGGTAACGAAACAAATACTTCTAATGACGGACTTCCTCATATTCCCACGGGATCAGGAAGTCGTTTGACACTGGAGAGGACCAGCTAGTATATACATAAAGTAATTCCAAGCCATATTGCTAACTTTAAGGCTTTATTACAAGTATTTGCTTTCAGGGTTGTGCTATTGTGTACAATAAAACTTATACCACTTACTGGTACAATAAAAGAGACAGTATTCATGGCATAAAATACCCACTTTTTCCGCGAATTCTCTATTAAATTCCATAAAATTAGGTCGGGCACGTATTGTCGGGTGTAATTCATGGCGTATAAACACCATTAGTGCGAAAAGCCGTACCTCGACGCCTTGTTACGAATTCCTAGTAATTAATGAGCTACCATGAATTCATTACAATTTATCTAGGCGTGTAAAGCCTTTGTGCGTCATAAACTAGATTTATAGTTATACGCAATTTAATCTGTAATATTCAAAAGAAAGGTATAAAATGAAGTCGTGTCAGCTTTCTATTCGCTTAGATCTTTTTAACTATTCAATGTATTATAATGCAGTTTTCAGCAATACATAGAGTGATTCAAGAGGAAGTTTCATATGTATAATACATAAGTTTTATAGTACAGAAAAACCGAAAAATTCAAAGATTTGTTATGTGATCTAACAAATATATTTTTGTGCGCTTAAATCGCAAATCCCAGCTAAACCTTACGAATTAGATCAAATTAATGTACTACAGAATTGTGTATCTTAAAAAGATATATCATAAAGTCTGTAATGATCTATATTTATTTCTAAAGGATAACCCACAGTAACAAATTTTATCTTTTACATATTACAAAAAATATGTGTTATTTAACAAACTGTTTTATACAATACAGTGATACTTTTTATGCAATTAAACATATTTCATATGTTTTATATTTCATGTAGATCGAAAATGTCTTTAACAGCATTTCATTAAAATTGATGTCTTAGAAGATATCAGGGATTTAAAGAGTGAAGGCACAGCGGCTGGTAAGCCGTACGTTTCGACCCGCTTGTGTAGGCGGGGGGTTGTGGAAAAGTTACAAAAAAATCAAATATATGTCATTTTGACACCTACATTTAATAATATGATGATAAATTACCAATTACCAGGATAGTGTGTTTCAATGTATCATCAGATGATCTTACGAGAATGTTTATTACTTTACAACCTTTATATATAATACTGTATTTGCTGGATTTCCCAATCTCAAATAACATATAAAAGTGTCCATAATACAATATGATTATTGGTATTACTTTGCAAGAAAATTTTCCGCTACTGAATTCATTCATAAAACGATAACAGTAGTTTTCCAGTTGTAAAAGTCGTAACATTATCTCTAACGATGGTTGTAAATAAAATTCAAACGATACGACGTCATCTTTGAACGTTTTTAAGTGTTCTCGGGATATTCCAAGGAACAATTTTTAAAGTGAAGCGTTTTCCATCGTGTTTCGTATATCGCAGAAAACCTCGCCTTCCAAGGTCAATATGGTGGCGCTAATGGCTTGAATCCAGTGACATGATGAGTCGCATTTATATTTTCACTCATTCGGACAAAATCAGTTTCACTTGCATCGTGAATTCGAAAAATACCTGACTTGGAGACCCAAAAGTACCTTCTGATATCACTTAAACAGAAGGAAGCATTAGTGAGGAAGAGAGAAGCTCAGGAGACCGGGGGTCAAAAGCCGTGCTTTTGCACAACTTGATGATACTGCAGGGCTACTACTATATACAAAAAACAAAAAAAATATATTATTAAGATTCTAACGATGTTAAAGAAGTGATTGTAATTTTTTTAAAGCTAACAAGTTATTGCTCAACTACAATCTCATCTGATAGTAAGTAAAGAATACAGTCTAAGATGGAATCGCGCTAACGTGGTAAGTGGTAGTTTTCACTGGCCTGCCATGAGAGTGATGCTGCTATCGACTCAGCGCACCATACTTGGGCAGATTGTGTAGCCTCGTGGACGGCGGTAGCTCCTCTGGCGGGTGTCCCCCCTTGGGAACTGAGTGGAGATTCTAGGCAGCCAGCTATCGGTACTGGGCGGCTGCAAGTATTGAAAGGGCACCAAATGATGCCGACGATGTTGGTAGGATTAGGTCTTTAGCAGGGAGAGCACTGATTCAAAGGTGGCGTGAGGACCTAGAATTTCCAACGGCGTTCTGCTTACAATAGGAGCGATCCGTGGACACCTATAGAATTGGTTGTCTAGTGGGCACTCTAGTGTCTAGTGGATCTCTTTCACATATGTTGCTTCGACAACTGCCTCCATCTTGAGGAGGCGTAGATTTGCGCTTTTCCTACCCCCTTCCTAAATTTCCCAGCGGGAGTATCCAGGAGTACCTGGGCAGATTGTGTCAACCGAACTTCTTGTGCTCGACAAAAGGAAGTATTCTGGCTTACAGCAGAGTCCCATACTCCCGTTTGGATTTTGTCTGAACAGGGTGCATTAAGGCATTTGTCAGCGTGAAAAAAAAAATAGAATGTGTAGTCTGGGGACCGTCACCTCTTGATGGCGTTAATCGGTATGGACCTGTCACTGTAGAGCGTAGTAGGCGCGATACTTTCTAACGAAATTGGGCGGGTGAGTAGCCCTCTTCTGTGAGGTGGTCATCTAATTGAAAGAGGCCCACGAACGAGAAAGGGAGATTGCAGTGGATGCTCCATCATACCACCAGAGGAGAGAAGAAGAATCCCCTTCCGTGAATCCTCTATTGGATTCATTCTGAAAACCAGGGACGAATGCGAAAGTTTACCCCGCGGTACCTTAAACATGGGTGAAGAGTGTTTCGCTGGGTTTTAGTGGGTATTAAGAGGCCTTCTTCCTCACCGAGTCCCATAACCCTAACCCATTTGTCGGGTGTGTATAAAGGAATTTCCCAGCGAAAAAAAATGGTAAGTGGTAGTTTGCCGTCTTTGCTTCTAGGTGATTAGCCACGGCCAAAGCCTTCCACCAGTCCGGAATATCGCTGCATTTGAGTGTATAATCAGGTACCATAGTTAATGATGTAATCAGTATATGAGGTCCTCAATCCTTGCAAACAATGTCTTACCAAAAATAGCCATCGGAAGCGCCGATAAGGTACTGTGGAGTCACTGTATAACAATGGCGTCCGCTTGTCTGTATGTCCTCGGCTTATATGTAAATATTGTCATTGTGCTACGAAAATAGACGACTAGGTAAACATGTGCTATATTAAGAATATCATTGATAATAATGTTGCTTAAACTGTCAAATATAAAACATCTGATGCTAAGTGATAAACGATGAATAACGAGTACATATTGTAAATGAATATTTTAAAATTAATTATTCGTGATTGAGCGTTTATTAAGGAGTTATTTATGGATATAGTTCTTTAATACTTCGCTACATCTATATATATAAAAGCAACTCTTTTTTCTTTGTTATCGATAAACTTGAAAACTACTGGGCCGATCGGCATGAGACCATGACCATTCGACGCGGAATTAATTGTAGAAGGTTTTAGGCTATTCATTTTTTAAATTCCATCAACCCTTTACCATTTTTTTTTTCAAATTTATATGGAAAGTCATTTGTTCTGGTACGAAAACTCGAGCGCACAAAGACCAGCAAAATGTCTAACGTCACTTCAATGCTTACAAACGCGTTTCCACACACCCTCCGACGCATCCACCCACGCACTCCCACGCATCCACCCACGTATACCCACACATCTATCCACACATCCAAAAGGTTGTGACATGAATTATTAGAGCGTTGTCTATAGCAACGGTTTCGTTAATTAATTTCTAGGTAAAATGTCATTTATTTACGCTATCTTTTGTTTCAAAACAAAAAATACTCTGTGTCATTTAATCGATTGTGTTTTGTTTAATATTTGTAAAACTGAAAGCTGCCACATTCCAAAGCTTTTTGACAGAACGATGTCTGTCGGGTCTGCTAGTTGGACTATTAATATCAAGTAAGACTCCTGTCATAGACGAATGTATTGGAATTTAAAAACTACCTTTAACTGTCTCGTTAAATTAATTTATTTTTATAGAAAATTCTTTCGCTAAAGCTCTAATTTATACAAATTAGAAAATGCTCNCTATCTTTTATTTAAAAATTATTCATCTTTCATAGGTTATGTAAAGATGTCATTTATTTACGCTATCTTTTGTTTCAAAACAATTAAGATTCTGTGTGTCATTTAATCGATTGTGTTTTGTTTAGTATTTGTAAAACTGATAGCTGGCACATTCCAAATCTTTTTGACAGAACGAAGTCTGTCGGGTCTTCTACTTTACTTATAATTCGGCATACATTTACATTTCGCGATGTATTATAGATTCTCATTCAAAGTTTCTCGATATTTTCAAGGGATTCGGAACTACGTGGGTAATAGCTGTTGATACTGCGGGGTATAGCTTATGAATGCGAAAGTAACTATGTCTGTTTGCCGCGCTTTCTCGACAAAACTACTGAACCGATTTTGATGACATTTGGTACACTGATAGTCTAGTAGTCTTTTAGTGAAACACTAAAAAACTCGTAAAAAAACGGTCCTGCTCTACCAGAATTTCATCAAACAAAATCAGAGACAGATAATATACTGTTACTTATACGCAGCATATAAGCGTAACAATGTATATAATTCTCTTGTCATACTACTACTTTCTTTAGGCCTGAAATGTTTTCCTTTGTTGCTGTATGTGAAAGAATTATAGCAATTTATAATAGAAAGAACTCCCAAAGAAAATCTAACATGTCTGTTCTGCAACATTTTCATGAAAATGAACGTATATTTACTTAGCTTTTCCGAGTATTTGAGGAGGAAAAATTTTATTTCGTCCGTTACGCATCTGCGCAATTTTGGGGAAAGCATTTTAAATATCCCGTCTAGAAATAACAATTTAAGACGAACGTTTTAGTACAGTTTTGCTTAAATACAAAAGATACATTCTTAACAAACAAAATCTAGAGACAAATTCATCCCTTGAATGGGGTTTTACATTAAACATTTCAAAAACGTAATCTATTAAGACACCGAGTAATTGTATTCAAAAAATCCTGAAACGATTGTATTTGTATCTGAGTTCATAAACAAAAGTTAAGGTCAATGGTCTATTAGATTACACATACAATAAATATTTTTTTTTCTATATAATAACATTTACAATATACAATATAATGTCATATGAAATAATGACTGAAAATATTACAGTGACTGTTTTTCTAGCCACCATAGTCGTCGAGAGCAAACTTATTGACCGAACATTACATACCACAGTGTGACGTCTCAGTCTCATTAAATACCCACAATAAGTATAAACATAAACTTTAACAAAAAAAGAACCGCCTTCAAAACAAACTAAGTAAGAAATAATTGCGTATTCTTTTATAGTGTTCTTCGTATTCTTATCAAGTTTGTTTTAAGGCGGTTCTTTTTTTGTTAAAATTAATATATTTTTTTTTATTTTTCTTGAATCTGAAGTAAACTAACAAATTTGTCTCAATATGTGTACACCTAAAAACGTGTTGCAATGCAGCAACAAACGTAAGCTCATTGCTATTTGATTACCNTACTACTAATTTTTTGTTTGTATTCGACATTATGAACAGTACCTGGTCCATTAACTTTTCAAAAACTTCAAAATTGGACAAAGGGGGCCTATACACCGTTAAGACTCTTTGACTCTTTGACTCTTATTAAGACTCTTGTGACTTGTATCTCGATTCATAAACAAAAATTAAGGTCAATGGTTTATTAGATTATACATACAACATATAAATATATATATTTTTTTATATAATAACATTTACAATATACAATATCATGTCATATGAAATAATGACTGAAAATATTAAAGTGACGGCTTGACTCTTTTTCTCGCCACCATAGTCGTAAGAGAGCAAACTTTTTGACCGAACATTACATAGCACAGTGTGACGGCTCAGTCTCATTCAATACCCACAATAAGTAAAAGAGACGCTTAAAGAAAGTTTTACTTGAAAAATAGTACTGAAAAGATGCCTATGGCTATCAGCAAAGTCAATCAAGCCTTACAGGGTTGTTCAGGGAATATGAATACAAGGGCACCGTAGCATATCCTGGTCATCTGCGTTCCTCCTGGCGGGCAACCCTACTGTGGGGGTACGAGCGGAGGTACTTGCACCCGTTCATCGGCACAAGATGACTGCGAGGACTCTGACGCCGATGAGGCCTGGAGGATCAGGGCCCTTGCCCACCAGGCTGTGCTTCATAAATAAAAGGAGGAATTCAGATCCTCAATAACAGACGTGATCACTGTCTACAACCCGTCCTCACCTAGACAAATGGTTTATCAATGGGGTACGGGACGGTTTTTTACAAATGGTGCAGGTTCTGACTGGGCATGATTGCTTCGGATAGCTTCTGCATTGAATCTGCTGTAAGAAGTAACCTGTTTGCCATGAATGTTTAGCTGTCTGGAGCATCCTTAGCGACCAGGCTTTGATCGAAAAGTGGAAGGATTACCTCGGGTATTTAGCAACGGGCGTGAACACTGTTTAGGCGATCTGTCCTCAACCAGTGCTTTGGTTTTGCAGGGGGCAAGACACTGTTTCTTACAGATGGCGCAGGTTCTGACCGAGCATGGCTGTGAGAAGTCACCCACGCCTATACTACGTGTAATAACTCTCTCGACTCACCACTTCTTACTGTGGCATATTGTGAGGCTGCCAGAGTCTTGGTGGTGCTGATTAGCGGCTACCACTCACTGAAAAGCATTGTAGGCCCAATGCTGTTTAGTGAGAGATATTGTTTGGGAGCGTTCTTCTTCTGTGAGGCCGTAATCTCGCTAAAGGAGGCCCACAAGCATGAGATAGAGAAAAAGCAGTAAATGCTCCGCTCATCGCAGAAGGGGGCGGATAACTAGGTGACCCGTATTTACGTACCTGCTCTCACCTCTGTGAATCCTCATCTGGGTCACGAAGGAGGAATGCGCAAGGTGATCCTCTAGTTTCTCAATTACGGATGACCAGGGTTCTGTTGAGTTTTAGAGGGTATAGCGAGCCGTCTGCCTTTCAGGAATGCCGCACTCCTGACCCTTGAGTCGGCATTTGTGTAAAAAGCATTTCCCAGCGGAAATAAGAGATAATAAAGCCAGATATGACAATGTTACCATTATTAAGGTGGCTTTTGCACTCCAATTTTCAATGGGTTATTACGTAATGTAATATTGAATCAATGGTTGCCGAGGGTGGGGTATTTAATTTAGTACGTTATACACATAACAAACGTAACCCGGTCGCTTGGCGTTAACTGGGTTACATTACACGAACAGAAATAAGAGTTTGACGTAAGCGGGAAACGAAGTGGGAACGTTTTATTTGAACTAATCCTATCACCATTTGTTCGCGATTTACATTTGGTTTCGAGTCGCAATCGATAATATAAACTTAAACTTGTATTAAATACTAACGGCCCGTCCCGGCTCTGAACGGGTAGACATAAATAGGCACAGATATTTAAGCTATAAGCATGATAATTAAAACGACCATGAATTGACAAATATTATGAAAAAGTGTGATTCCTAATACTATAACTAAGTAGCTCTGAAAATAACTTTTTAAGTGAAGCATAAAAACTCGAAATATTCAATGTCGCTTGCGTCCACTGCGTAAGGTAACCTAGTTCATAATGGTGCACCCCCTTCTCTTGTACTGCCCCTCTCGTCGAGTTAGTTACTCGATGCGCTGCGTAGCGGCCGCCGCCGGCATGTATTTTAATTTTAATTTCATGATATCTTTTGAATGGAATATCCGATTTCAATAATTCAAAAAGTAATCATCAGGTATTGAGACAGTCTTGAATATTAAATTATTTATTTGGATAAAAATTTATAAATGGTATGGATAACACGGTCTGATTTTGATCGGCATTTCTATCAATTTGTTAAATGTAAAAAAGTAGTTATAGTGACGTAACTACAATAGTTAGACATATGGTCTCGCGAAGTTTTTTGTAGATATTGATATATTCTATAATATTGTCGAACATTTTTTTGTCCTATCATTAATAATCTTCACAGCGTATACGATGAAAGTCATTTTATGGCTAATTTTTTTACACCTTCGGTTGGTTTTAATAGGAATTTCAAAATATTTATATAGTAATCTAGTACTAAATATAGCCTATGTTACTCAGTGATAATGTAGCTGTCTAATGAAAAAAGAATTGTTAATATCGGTCCAGTACTTTTGAGTTTATTAGTTACATACAAAAATACAAATTCTTTTATAACATTAGTGTAGATATAAAGTCAATTTCTCAACCATGTAACTTGATTTTCTTATACTTATGACGTAGAAAGAAACTTTAAACATTTACGTGAGCTTTCAGTTGGCGATGTATATATTTTTGTAAAATAATGAATGTTTTGATATTTGAAAAAATCTTCACGTTGACAAGCGACATTTCTGCTTTCTCGCATATACTCGTATTTACATACATATTTCAAAATTGAGATGGTTGGTGGATGATGATGATGGATGGTTGGTGAACAAAAGCTCTCAAAAGGAAAGCTTTTGTTGCATGTGCTGCCTAACTAGTTAAAGTTTCACAAAAAATATGTATTACAGAATTGTTCCCCTTTAAAAATCCTATAAAAAAGTCCGCGACGGCATATGTCTATCTTTTAAGGTTGACTCAATAAAACCTTTTATATAATATTCAAAATTATCTCTCTCTTATATGCGTGAATATGCAAATATGAAAGCGAAATGAGAAATGAAACTCTCCGTTTATTATGAATTCACTATATTTTACGTGCAACTGAAAGTAATCGTCATTCTTAACAACATTATTCATATCTAACAGGTTACCAGTAAAATAGGTCGTAAATAAAGAAGGCTAGTAGTAAAATAGCAAAGCAAAGGCAAAGTATATTCTTTCTTGCTCCTGCATTAGGCCTAAAGTCAATAATTTTAAATCTTAGAAGGCAGCACAGGTTTCCAAAATAACTCCTGAGTTTATCAAATAAAGATTAATTAATATAAATCAAAGTAAGGGCTACGTGAACCCCAAACGGCCGCATCTGGTGATGCTTATCCTTGGACAACTATCAGTTCATTCCCCTTTCAGCTAATGAGGATTTATTCCACCTCAGCAATGATAAATGGGTTCGCTTTGATTCAGCGCTACAGAAGAAGATATATTGCGATCTTATTGTGTAACATTTCAAAATTATTGGCTTTTAATAATCCAAGAGAAATCGATGGGTTGTTAGGATTTTAGTACAAGAAATAAAAACAATCTTGTTATGTCCTAATTTAGAGTGAAGAAGGTTTAGAAATCATTTGTCGGGTTGAGGTTACGCATTTTTAATAAAATACCCCAATCACTTTTAGATTTGCCTCCACATAATTTAAAAAAAAATCTTGAAAACATCCTTCTATAAGAGGCATATTATAATGTTCAAGCGACAAAGATTTTTTGACTCGATTCCAACTGCATTTGAAATCTAAAGACATTGTAACCTACGAAAACTATGTTTAAAGGAGTAACCATTGAGTTTCTTGCTAGTTTCTTATCAACTTTCCCAACCAGTGTTAAATTTGTTACCAACGAACCAACGAACAGACTACTATTTAAGAGTGCTTTTTGATCTTATAAAGAATATTTTGATTTTGGTTCTGCTTCTGGCTCTGGCTCTGGCTCTGGCTCTGGCTCTGGCTCTGATTTTGATTGACCAAAATGTTCTTCATTTAAGTAGGCAAAAAAGCTCTTTTAAATGATCAGTAGTCTGTCCTTTGGTAACAAATCCGGCACCAAAATAATCCTATTTTAATGCTGAGTGTAATATAATCAAAAACACCAACTCACATTAACTAACAACTTTTATTCTCACCACTATTTAAATAGACACACTTGCACTATATTAATAATTACTTCACTATTTGAATTTATACAATTTAGCATTACTTCCTTTCAAACAACTACTTCACGAGACACAGCTCGAAAGACTATCTGATACAATTATTCCGCTTGTTAAAATTACCTCGCATTGCATAAATCTTAATGTTACATCATGATTTTTGGTATTTTAAAGCGTTTCCTCTATATTACTCAACAACTCCAAAAATTAAACAATTAATTTATGACGCAAGTTTTATTATTTAGATCGAATTTTCTTATGGCTTCCCTTACCCAGTGATTACTTAAGTTTCTAAAGCTTCTGGAAACTTTAACTGAACAAACATTACGCTTTTATGTTATCGTTTATTAATTAAGAGAAAATTAGTTGAGTTATGTAACGAATTATTTATTAGCTTTTGTGGTTTCTTGACTCGTATAAGTAACTAGCTTTTAAATCAATATGTAGTACTATATTTCAGTTAATATTCTTTTAATATAGGATTTGAATTTATTAAGCGATATTTTAAGAACGTCTTCTGCCAGTTTATGTTTCATATATGTATACAGTTCCATAAATATAATACTAGGAATGACCCACGGTTTTACCCACGTAGAAACTAATATTGTGGCAGTGGAAAGACATGTAAATACAATGGCAAACAAAATTAATATGGCCATCGCTAAATAAATACGTTATATCTTTTGAATGGAATGTCCGATTTTAATAACTTAAATAGCATTTTACAGGTATTGAAACGGTTTTTTATTAAATATCATTTAATAAGATAATCATTAATATTGAGGTATGAATAATACGGTTTGAGTATTGTCGGCATTTATATTAACTTTTAAAATGTAGAGAAGTAGTTATACTGGCATAACTACAGTAGTTAGACATATAGTATCTCGGACATTTTTGTAGATATTAATACATTCTATAATATTGTAGAACATTTTTTTGTTCTGTTATCTATAGTTTCCGCAGCGCACGCGATTACAGTTTTATGTCATTTTTTTTACACCTTGGGTTACATTAATGCATTTTTGTTAGGGATCCGCATTGATTTTGAAAAAGTAATATAACCTATTTCACTCAGTGAAAACGCAGCTTTTTAATAGTGAAAAATTTTTCGAAATCCGTTATGTAGTTTTTGTGCGAAAACATTACAAATATATATAGAAATACACAAATGTTTTCTCTTTATAATACTAGTTTAGATAACTTTTAACTAAGTTATCTTTTCTAGATAAACTCCTTAATGTATTTAACGTTCAAAATGCTGTTTTTAAATCCCTTTATTCTGTGTAATTAGTGAGACGCGTAAAGAGGGTTCCTACAATACATTTTCCCCCGTTTTCCTCTCGAAAGCCCTCCCCTCGTCCTCTCAGGTCATTGAACTGTGACAGACTGCGGCGCAATTATGACTCAGGGATCGGAATCGAGTTATAACAAAAAAATATACATAGTTTTTCATATAATATTTATGTATAATTAAGATAATATGTAAAAACTACACACAGTCAAAACGGTATACCTATCAAATATCTAATTAAGTATTCTTCCATATAAAACAAAGTTCCCCGCCATGTCTGTTTGTTGTCAATAAACTCAAAAACTTCTGAACAGATTTTCTTGCGGTTTTCACCGACATATAGTGTGATTCCTGGTGAAGGTTTTATGTATATAATTTGTTAAGATTGAATGTAAATTGCTTGAAATATAAAGATATTTGCTTGAAGTGTCTGACACAAACAAGCTGCCTACGAGCTTTTATTGAAAATGCTGCCTAATACATTACAGGTATATAAATATATATCTGTAAATATATATCTGTAATGTATTTGAACTCGGGAGCTTTCAAGCAAAGCAATTAATCACACTACTGCGCCGTTTTCTGGATATGTAAAGCCTGGTAACTCGCAATGGACCAGCGTGGTGGGTCTATGCTCTAGAAACCCTCTCTCTTATGAGGGAGGAGGCTTGTGCCCCGCAGTACTCCGTTTTTACCCGACATATAACCTGCCTACAAAATAAGTAGGACCTTAAAAATTAGCTCTACTATAACGTAAATTCCAACATGGGACATGGTGGATTTTCTCATTATCTTTATAAATACAAAAGAAAAAACAGCCCAGAATGCAAATGTGAACCAGAAAAGATAGAAAACATATTACACCTAATAGCAGAATGCCCGAAATTTACTATAGGAAGAAATAACGTCGAGTTAAAAATGAATACCGAAATAAAACCAGGAAATCTAAAAAACTTAATGAATACCGAAAGCACTAGAGAAAATCTCCTACAATAAAATAAAATAAATAATAATAAAAAATATAAAATATAGGCGACTATAATACTAAATGACTGATAAAGTATAAAAAAGGCTAAAAACAAGATATGACCACCATGTCAGAGGTCATTGTAGCGACACAAGATAAAAAAATGGTTTGCGACTTACCTTTTTTGTAATACATTAAAGTACTCCATTTAGTGTAGTCCAAACATTTGTGTATAGCTATTATATATAATAATAAACATATAAAGCTTGAGCAGGTCACTAGTATATAATGTAGTTGCAATATACGAGTACAAACAGTCAAATCGATTCCGGTTACAATATCGTCGTTATGTAGTGTGAATTGAATCGATGCACCTCGTGTACTTCACATGAGAGCAATGCATTTTATTTTATTTACAGGAAGGGCTGAGAGTTTTATGATTGGATTGGGGAAAAATAAACGCAAATATAATAAAGATTTAAATCCATTTTCGTGTATTTTGATAGGAGAATTCTCGAATAAAAGAATATGTATTAAAAAACCATTATAATATGCGATTATATGCGATTATATTCTATATTTATATGACTTCGATCGTAGAAAGTCGGCTCTGTTTTTCAAAATTGGAAAACTGATAATGATATTAAAATAACATTATTAAGTTTAATGGTTTTTCTATATTATAAGATTGACAAGTTTCTAAATGGCGAAGGAATTCACTTTAACACATTGACTGCAGAAGGGGATCAAGATGCCCGGTATCGTACTTTGCCGAAACTCCAATTACATTCACCTGAGTCCATTAACACATTGACTGCCGCTGGGATCAACATCACCAACCCTAATACTATATTTGAGTCTGCCGGATCTCTCGTATAAGGTAACCAATTACAATTACCTATGTACATTCATGTTTTTGTTCCTCTCCAATTACTCTGGACATCAGCTGTGAGAATCTGTCTTGATCTTTCACAAATAATTTAGCAGCGCTTGTGACACCAATAGACTCACGAATTTTACGGAGTCATGATTTCTTGCGGCAGCCAACACCGTGTTTTCCAGCAATTTCGCCCATCATTATCAGCTGCAGCAGATAATATGTGTCTTGTCTGAAAACATGACCAAGTTAGGCAACTTTCCTAATATTGTTGGTCTGCAATAGCTTTCGGTTTTGTCCGCACCCGACTCAACTATGTCAACATAGGTATTTGTGACGGGTTATCTTATACGAGAGATCCGGGAGACTCAAATATAGTACTAGTGTTGGTCATGTTGTCCCTCTGTGGCAGTCAAAGAGTTAAAAACAAATCCTAAGCTATTTAAAAACGTCTTAATTTTATTACATAGAAAAACCCTTAATCTTAACAATGTTACTTTAAAATTAGATTAAGTAAAGAGCATTATTATTTATACTACTTGTTTCTGTATAATATATATCTTCTTTATGTGCCTCTCCGCCTAGCGAAGGTTGGCAGTCAGTTGCCCATATTTAACTTTATCCGTCGCGAGGCTACATAGTTGAGCGCACTCGCCATGCCGGTCCACTCCCTGATGTTGCGCAACCAGGACATCTTCTTGCAGCCGATACGCCTCTTGCCAGCCACTTTGCTCATCGTTATTTATTGTAAGAGTCCGTATCTGTCACGTCTCAGAACATGTCCTAAATACGCAACGTTCTTATTTTTGACGGTCTTCCAAAGTTCCCGCTGACAATCCTTTCGTCGCAAGACCCCTTCTGGCAACTTTATGGGTCTAGCTGATTTTGATAGTCTATAGGCCCACATCTCAAATGCTTCTAAACGTTTTCTGAGATCCTCTTTTATCGTCCAAAACTCGCAACCGTATAGAAGTATAGGCCATACATAACAACAAAGAAGGCGTTTGCGTAATGGCATTTTAAGGTTATGGTTAGTAAGTAATTTTTTCATGCTTTGAGAACCACTACGGGCAACTTCCATTTGGGTTTTGATTTCACTATCGCATTCTTCAGTCAGCCAAAAGCCTAGATATTCATACCTTTGCGCTCTCTCCACTACATGACTTGCAACTCCAATTTTCGGAACCATGTTATCGTTATGAGATACTGCCATAACCTTCGTTTTCTTGATGTTTTTAGTGAGACCAGCTTCTTCACTACACATATTAACTCGGTTGATGATCTTTTGTAGATTTGCCTCGGTGGACGCTATTAGTCATCTGCGTACCCTAAATTGTTGATGATATGCCCATTGACCTTAACACCACAGTCTAGATCTTCCAATGTTTCCACTATGATTGACTACGAATATAAGTTAAAAAGTGTAGGAGATAAAATACAGCCGAACTCCTTTCTTTATGCTCACCTCTTTGGACGCGTCACTCTCTATGCGTACCGCAGCTTTCTGGTTACGTATAATGCGAAGTTCATTTCCATCTCAGCCGATATCCCTTAGAAGAATTCCAAGCTGGTCGTGCTGCACCCGGTCGAATGCTTTTTCGTAATCGATGAAGTACATAACACGTCCTGTTGCATCATTACATTTCTGCACCAGAACTTGCAGTGCAAATAATGCCTCCCTGGTGCCTACCCCAGACCGAAATCCGAATTGGTTAGCTTTTTTTTTTAAATGATTTTCACCAGCACTTTCATTCTATAAGTATATGAATATTACCTTTTTCAATATTTTTTCTATAATATATGTTAAATAATTATTAACACAAGTGATATAGTAGTAAGCTATTAACTGCGTATCTTCGCCGTCACTTCTAACACTGTATAAGTATTTTTTTGGTAATTTCAAGGCATTTTATATTCGCTTAAGGAGTCATTCGTTATTTTTGTAGTGTTTAGACGAAAAAGACTGATAAAGAGCTTTCATAATTTTTTGTATCTTTACATCTCCAAATAAATTTTTTTGCTGTCATTACTAATTTTATAACGAATAGTATATCTTAAACTCTATAAATGAAGAAAAGAATATTACTTCTTAAAGATGATAAAGTTTATCACATCACTTTATTTCGTAGAACCTTTGGAAACGTGTGACTTATTCACTTACTTTAAGCATGTTTTTATTGCCGACTGATTAGAACTGACTGTAAGTTGACAGCAAGTAATGATAGAGTCTAAGAAGATAGATTGATAACTAAAATAAAAATAATTTACTTCTTAACGTTTTGTCATGGCACTGAAACTACCCTTTTTAGCAGTCTAAATAACGCAGTCATTTAATACCCCACTGCTGGGCACAGGCCTCCTCACTCATAGGAGAGAGAGTTTTAGAGCATAGCACTCCCACTATGCTCCACTGCTGGTTTGCAGGCAAATTAGAATATACAAATTCGTAATTTTGTCTGATGTCACTTTTAAAGTTTGAGACAATACGATACTGACATATTCAAATCGACCTTCAATATAATAAAGTAATTATTTACACAGGTGATAGTATATATAAATCGCTAACTGCGTATAACTTAGGTTCATCTGCACCTAAGATATCTTCAAAAGGTGATTTAATACAATATTTTTATACGACTCCCTATAAAAGTGGGGTTTCTCTTCCTTTAGATACTTTTCCATATTTAACAATTCTAAACTAATTTACCTATAGTAACCAAGAATAAATTCAAACTATTAAATAAGCTTTATTAACACTATCCTTTAATTTTAACGTGAATACGTCTGTAAAGATACAACCATTAGGAAATTGAAAAATACGAATGATAACAAAATCGGGGGATACAATTTGGTGTTGTAGCTACATATCTATCACCTCGATCGGAAATTCCATTACACTACTGGATAGCTAAAGGATCAAAGAATTTATTACGCATTAAGTAAGGACTGTAACACATCGCGCGCTGCGGAGGGGGGGGGGGGGGGNGCAAGTGGAAGGATGTTGTCTCTGCCTACCCCTATGGGAATGAGGCGTGATGCTATGTATGTATGTATGTATGTTTATATTCGCTTAAGGAATCATTCGTTTTTCTTGTAGTGTTTAGACGAAAAAGACTGATAAAGAGCTTTTATAATTTTTTATATCTTTACATCTCCAAATACATTTTTTTGCTTTCATTACTAATTTTATAACGAATAGTATATCTTAAACCCTATAAATGAAGAAAAGAATATTACTTCTTAAAGATGATAAAGTTACATCACTTTATTTCGTAGAACCTTTGGAAACGTGCGACTTATTCACTGCTTCTGACTGCGAGGTGGTAAGTGATGATACAGTCTAAAATGGCAGCATGTTAACTAAAATAGAAATAACTTATCTCTTAACGTTTTCTCATGGCGCTTAAACTATCATTTTATGCTTGATGACACATCTGGTAGAGTGATAGTCAGTCCAGATCTACACAAATTAAGGTACCTAGTCGGTTAACGTCCCATTGCTGGTCACAGGCCTCCACACTCATAGGAGAGAGAGTTTTAGAGCATAGCACCCCCACTTTGCTCCACTGCTGGTTTGCAGGCAAATTAGAATATACAATTTCGTAATTTTGTCTGATGTCAGTTTTAAAGTTTGAGACAATACGATACTGACATATTCAAATCGACCTTCAATATAATAAAGTAATTATTTACACAGGTGATAGTATATATAAATCGCTAACTGCGTATAACTTAGGTTCATCTGCACCTAAGATATCTTCAAAAGGTGGTTTAATACAATATTTTTATACGACTCCCTAGAAAAGTGGGGTTTCTCTTCCTTTAGATACTTTTCCATATTTAACAATTCTAAACTAATTTAAGTATAGTTGCCAATATTGTAGGTGTTTAAACATTAAAGTGTGGTATTTGATACCACTTTCCAAAAGGTGAGATTAATATTATAAGCATTAAATATATGAAGAATAAATTCAAAGTAATAAATAAGCTTTATTAACACTATCCTTTAATTTAAACGTGAATACGTCTGTAAAGATACAACCATCAGGAAATTGAAAAATACGAATGATAACAAAATCGGGGGATACAATTCGGTGTTGTAGCTACATATCTAGCACTTCAATCGGAAATTCCATTACACCACTGGATAGCTAAATGATCAAAGAACTTATTACGCATTAAGTAAGGACTGTAACACATCGCGCGCTGCGGAGGGGGCGTGCTCCGTTACGGGACGTATTTCCGTGCAACGTGGCCGTGTCCATAACACAGCAACACCCCATTTTTTTATATATAGGCGTAAGACAAAAAATTTCCTAAGAAATTTCGCAAGAGTAAATAAGTAACGTAACTTTGTAGTTAGTTTTTCAATTAAAAATACTGATGAAATTTTTCTTGAGGTTACGTAAAACGTCCGGAAATCTTATAAAATATTCACGTGCTATCAAGAAACCAACTGAAAGAAGCTTACGTAATATTACTTGAAGAGTAAGTAATATTTTAATAAGTTTTTGTTTTGTTAAAGCTGTTGTATAATGAAATAAACAAAATAGAAAATTGATAAAATTTCATAGCCATATTAAAAATATTAAACACTCCTTATACACCTGATTTTGATACACCTGAAAATATTATAATGTAACTACCCATGTACAAACAAAAAGCATGTACAACTCCCTCATTGGTCATGTTTAGCATGTTCGACTACAGACATGAGGTCCTAGGTTCGAGTCCCAGGTCGGGCCAATTCGAAATCGATATTGAGGTTTCTATTGAGATTTTCTCAATATTGGGAGTTGGGAAGTTGGCGGTGTGATTCACCCCCGTGCCTCGGAGAGCACGTTAAGCCGTCGGTCCTGCGCCTGATCTCTGTCTCCGGTCGTGTCGGATTGCCGTCATGTCGGACTATGAGAGTGAAGGAACAGCGAGTGCACTTGTGTACTATGCCTGCCAATCCGCAGTGGAGCAGCGTGGTGGGTCTATGCTCTAAAAACCCTCTCTCTTATGAGGGAGGAGGCCTGTGCCCAGCAGTGGGACGTTAATGGGGTGCTACTTACTTACTTATGTACAACACATGCATATACTTATATACGCACACCTGATAAACACACACACACAATAATTCTGTATTGTTTTTTAATTGTAAATTTCAAAATTAGTTGATAATTAAGCTGAAATTTTGATCCTTCGAGCCGGATCAGCTTTTTCTTATTGCTGACAGATTTGCTCTAGACACTCTATTCTACTACGAATCAAATTTTAGCTCTTAGACACACACACCCTCCAATTCACACAAATTGGTTTTGTGTTATTTTTTGTTATAAATTTTTCTCTTTATTATGTAGAACAATGGTCCTTCGAGCCGGATCAGCAGTTAGTCTTGGCGTTTAGAATGTTAGTAGCAATAATTAAAGCGATGATTCGAAGAATAAATGAAAATTGCGATGTGATGTTTTCGGGATTCCAATGATAACAGTGACGACAAAGCTATGGTTGCTTTTTAATTTGCCCTTGATTTTCTACAGTTTATATTATCAGTGTGATCGATGGAGTACGCCGCATACTGTGTATTCTCAACAGACTTATAATGCGGATGACATGATGCTGTTGAGCCTATCAATCAGTGAGAGACTTTAATAAGCATTTGTGAGAAGTATGCGGAAGCCCATCGGATCAAATACAATACTAAGAAGAGTGAACCAATCATATTAAAATCCGGTAACAAAGAACCCAAGTTTGTACCACCGTTTAAACTTGGTCGTAAGTATCTGGGTCACTGGGTATCTGCAGACTTTTATGACGATGTTGATATGGAGCAGGAGTGTAGGGCCTTGGCAGTGAGATGTAATATGTTGGCTCGTAGATTTGCAAAGTGCAGTATAAATTACTTATCTTTAAAGCGTAATGTCAATGTAACATTTACTCAAAAATCAAAATCAAAAGGTTCTAGGATAGTGTTGGAACTACCTCGCTATTGCAGCGCGTCAGGTATGTTTGTGGAGGCTCGTATTAATGGTTTTCTTACCATAATAGGAGAAGATTGATGCGCCGCGTGAGAGATGGTTCCAATAGCCTCCCACTATATTTGAGTGTTGACTCTCCAATAGTGCGCCATTGGAACTTTCCTCACATGGATTCCAGGAGCGCCATATATTATGTAAAATAATTATATCAATTTTAATACTAGAATACAAAATAAATGAATTGTAATATATTGACTATTTGAACGTTTTTTAATTTTGCCGATATTTCGACTTCTCTATTCTGCCCTTGACAGCTTGACACAACCGCCCACAGCAGTAACGTCGTGACCACGGTCCATGCAACTGGGTCGAAATATCGGCAAAATTAAAAAAAACACCATCGTGGTATGTACCCGTTCAAATAGTCAATATGTTAATAAACCACGAAAGTTTAAGTTTAAAAGAATTCTAATATATAAAAAAAAAACCTGGGAATAATGACTCCTAAGACACGGGATTACGTAGTTAAGGCATCCAGGATACTTTAGTTGTGTTATCTATGTTTTATGTCAAAATAAATAAAGTTTATAAATATATTGACAGGTAAGTGTGATTATAGTTATACCTTAAACTGTAATGAAAGTTTTTAAAATGGATGCGGGCTAAACTGATAAGAGGTGATTTACTTCTTGTGGCATTTACAGAGCATCGTACAAGAATGCGATTTCTATCCTAGCGGCACAATGGTAACTAGCCACAGCCGAAGCCGTGTAAACTCAAAGAAATAAAAAAAATTGCTTTGACGGCAAACGAACCCAAGGATTTGGCTTGCGAGGCACAAATCACAAGCGAAGCATCATCACTTTCATACACTTCATTGCTGAAGGTTGTGCCTGCTCTGATATGCTTTAGTGACATGGACCAGCTCCCTGCATCTCTCTCTACCTTCGACTTAAGTTTGGGGCTGATGGAAGCGCGAGTCTCGTTATCCTCTTAATTGATTAAACTAACACGTAAGGAAGCGACCCCTTGATCTTTATCCTTCGACCCCTTCTACCACAACCAGTTCTCCATGTTATCTGGCTGTCTTTGGGCGATATAACCGAAATAATGGAGTATTTGTTAGTAGCAAGTAGTAGATAGCCTTCCAAATTCCTAACCCGCGAAACTGAGGACGAATACGAAAGACGAACCCCTGGTGCCTCATTCATGGATTAAGAGAATCCTGCTGGATTCTAGTGAGTGTTTCGAGGGCTTTTTCTTGGCGAATCCCACACTTTAGGCTGATAAGTTGAAGTTTGTGCTTATAAGTATATCCCAGGGTAAAACAATTTGAGAATGGAACTATTAGTCCTTTTATCTGACCGCGCTATTCGCAGCATTCTCCTCCAACACCTTCTTTCTATTGTAGTAAACTTTAGATTTTGTTACGGCCTTTCTATGTTTTATAAAACGTAAAATAGTTAACTATAAACAAAACGGTGTTGTTATTCTAGTGCCTATGGTAACCGATCCCTCGGGTCAAGGTTTGGCCCACTAACTAACAAATTGGGTCGCTGATAACTACTGTATTTATGTTCTAAAATTTCAACGATTTATTACTCCAACAGTAGCCATTACAGGTGTAGTGTTGGTTTATTCTAGACGAATTACATTTGGTTTTTTTAATGACAGGTAATTTAGGACTAGTTAAGCTCTGCCTTTGTCTCTGTCGTAACTAACGAACTATCTGTTATTAAAAATGATACAGAGATAGTAATAAGTAACTAAAATGACTCAAATCTATGCCTCGAAACAGAAAGATGTGTGTGTATGTTATATGTATGTATTTTGTAGTTATATTATCAATAAAATATCTATAAGTTCTTCGTTTTTTTTCTCTGGATTATGTTTTATGATTTTCATTTACCCTATGAATATATAGTAAGCTTCTTAAATCCAAAGGTTGGAGGAGATCGCTCCAAGCGATAAGGCCGCCTTTGTACACATTTTATTATCTTGTTTTATCGTTTTTTAATATTTTGTATCTTTTTATTTTGTGTGCAATAAATAAATAAAAGAGCTTCAAACGTCTAAAAATCATCTAAATTAAATTGAAATTATGTGCAGAGTACGAGTATTATTCTATTTAGGATTCGGTAAATCCTTTATCGATACCAGTACTTTCAATGCTAAACAAGATATTCGTGAAAGTAATCGATTCTAACTAAAAATCGCCTTTTTTAAGTTTTTAAGTACATCACTAGCGATGCTTTATAATCTATGCCTATAAAATACAGATTATAAAGCGTAAGCGTAATACGACCATAGATTATAAAATTATAATCTATTTACTATAATTATAAAATTGATACTGTAAAATCAAAAGTACTGATGGTAATAGGTTAATATGAAAGCAAATATAAACCAAGTGATGTAACATTTAATATTCTTACAAATATAAAAGTAGTAAATAATTGACTGGCGCCTTTTGTATATACGTTTCACGACGTACAAACATCGGTATCGCTTTACAAATATTTATAGTAAAATTTGAATTAACACAATCAAAAGACGTAAATAGACGTTTACAAGTTTGGTACAATAAGTGGAAACGTCATTCAAAATGTTTGCACAGATGATAATATGTCCAAATTCAACGTAAATGCATTTTAAGGTTAATATATATGTACTATATTTAAAAGTATATACTTTATTATATAATATTTTATATTAAACTATCCCCGATGTCACCCACGTATATCTCTATCTCGTGAAGATATGGAGAAGACCACACATATTAAATAGACAATCTTTATATACTACTCCTAATAATCTAGTCTTAAGTGGCATATAATGAAGTCGCTTCAGCTGTTTGTCCTCTTAGATCTTTTAAACTATCCAACGGATTTTAATGCAGTTTTTAGCAATAAGTAGTGTTGGGGAGGGATTCAGGTTCAGACGAATCCCTCCGGGTTCAGTGGTCTGTATTAGTTTAGGTGCTTTGATCTTGCGGGTTCGGTGTTCAGTTCTTGAGGATTCGAATCTTCGTTGCTTGAGGGTTCGAGTCTTCGGTTCTTCAGGGTTCAGATCTTAAGAGCTTCAGTCTTCAGTTCTTCATTGCTTGGGTCTTCAAGGTTTGGTGCTTCGGTCTTCGGTTCGGTAGAGTTCTAGTTCGATGGTCACAAGTCGCGCTTAGTACTGAGATGTACACCGCTCGGGAGTCTAAGGCGAAATGTGATATATAACTCTGGGAGAGGCGTTTTATGCAACTCTCCTGCTCGGCATGTACATACGGCGTTACGAGCAGGAGAGAGGGCGATCGCGGGTGCTGAGGCAGTAGATGGGGGAGGGGGGTCGCTGGCGGTGGACCAATCAGAATTAGTCGCCGCCGTCTGCAATAGAGAGTGATTCAAAATACAGGTTTACACGTATAATACATACATATTGTAGTACAAAAAAGCCGAAAAATTCAAAGATTAGTAATATGATATCGTCAGAAACATATTTTTGTGCGCTTAAATCGCAATTACTGGCTAAACCTTACGAGATAGATTAAATTTATATACAACGGAATTGTATAACTTAAAAAGATCTGTATACAAGTCCACGATGCTATATATTTCTCTGTAAAGGATAACCCACTGTAACCATTGGTATCTTTTACACATTGCAAAAAAATGGGTTATTTAGCCATCTATTTTATACAGTACAGTATTATTTCTTGTCCAATTAAATACATTACGTAGATTTTATATTTCATGCAAATAAAAACCGGTTTTAACAGCATTTCATTTAAATGGATACCTTAAAAGATATCAGGGATTTAAAAATCAGAAGTAAAGCAGCTGGCAGGCTCAGATCAAGCTTGTTTTAAATAAATACGAAGTAATGTTATGGAAAGTTTTGATCTAGAATCAGATGGCCACCTATTGCATCAGATAATAACCATAATAAATTACCATACTGTAATAAAGCATTCATTTATTCCCGATCTGGAGGTTAAATATCACATTTGCTATCATGTGGTGATATCCTTGCGCTTGTGACATGCTTTGTTTCAGTGTATATTAATGTAGATATCTACATTTTTATTGCTTCAAGAGTTTCATTTTTTTATTGGCATTAACTGAAATCTCACCTGATGCAGTCTAAGATGGAAGAGGTAATGTAACTCTAATTGTTTCTCGGCACAGCAGATACATATAGGTAACTCGCGTAACGCTAATTTTTGAAGTGAAACTTCTTTAGGAGTATGAGGGTAAAATTTATACAGATGAAATGTGTGATTAGCATCACGAAGACGTGCAGCGTTTTTATGCTAAATCTGTGGAAGGCTGTGTAGTTTTAATATTTATTTTACACTTTTTTACACAAATCTATATTATGCATAGAGAAAATACAAAAACTTATTCTAGGAAACTATTTAAATTTGCTTAACGGTGGTCTTATGCTAGGGTAGCGATTTGTTCCAGGCAACCGTTGATAAAGAAGGAAATATTAATTATTAATTGAGGGTAGGCGATGAACTTCTGATGGCTCTTTACTGCGGCGTTGGAAGACCTCTTCAAGCTTATGGCGTGGAACGGACTGGGCATCAACATCAATGGCGAGTACATTACTTATCTACGGTTTGCCGACGCCGTGGTCATTATGGCAGAGACTGGAAGATCTCAATGCTCGATGAACTCAGCAGAGCTTCTCGACACGTGGGCCAAAAAATTAACATGGATGAGATGAAAGTTTTGTCCAATAACCATATTCCGCTCCACCCAGTCATCGTCGAGAACTCGACACTCGAAATTGTTGACGAATACAAATACCTGGGACACATAGTCCAGCTAGGTAGGTCCAATTTCGAGAAACAGGTCAACCGCCGAATCCAACTCGATTGGGCAGCATTCAGGAAATTCCGAAAGACGTTTTCGTCCAGTATCCCTCAGTGCCTGAAGACTAAAGTCTTCGAACAGTGCGTGTTGCCAGCACTTACCTACGGATCGGAAACGTGGTCGTGAAACGAAACTATGGGCCTCATTCGGAAGCTCAGAGTCACTCAGCGTGTGATGGAGAGGGCTATGCTCGCGATCAAATCAGAAATGAGGTGATCCGTAGCAGAGCCAAAGTCACCGACATAGCTGGCAATGGGCGGGGCACATAGTCCGACGAACCGATGGACGTTGGGGTCGGAAAGTGCTGGAATGGCAACCCCGCACCGGACGACGCAGTGTAGGAAGTCCCCCACAAGGTGGACCGACGACATAAGGAGGGTCGTCGGTAGCCGCTGGAGCCAGGCGGCGCAAGATCGGGCCTTGTGGGCATCATTTCGTGAAACCTATCTCCAGCAGTGGACGTCAAACGGTTGAAGCGACAACGAAGATGAGCTTACGTAAACTTACATATGAATAATTACTCATGAGTACTTAAAAGATATACACAACCTAATGATAGTATAATAAATATAACTGTCGGATAAGTAGCGGGAGCGAATTCCATAATCTGGTAGGGAAAATATGAAAGGATTGATTAAAATTTACTATTGTATTTCGGGGTTTTTAAAAAAAGCTAATGTGTGGTCCGGAGTTGGCTTGCACTCCAACAAATTCAAGCTTATTTTTTAGGTAAGCAGGTGTTTTAGGATGAAATAGGACACAGTACAGAAGAGAAAGTATGTGTAGATCCCGGCGACGGCGAATAGAAAGCCAATTGAGCATTTGACGAAATTTAGATACATGGTTATATTTACGCAATCCAAATTGAGTTATTTAAAGCTAATGAACGGCTTATGTACGACTGGTTGTTTCAGTAAACACAAAATTAAAACAGCTGACATCTCAGCCCTGGTCAAAGACCTCAAATCGTAGGGTTTTTTAAATAAAGTAATATATTTTTTATGAAACTATCGTTTAATTTAGCTGTACTAACTGCATAAATAAATGGATTTTAAAATCGTTCTGAAATCAAATTGATTTTAATACTTTAGTTTGTATTTCATTTGTTTTTGACATTTGACATTGACAACCAACAATTTCTGATCGTTGCTATATACGAGTATTTGAAGGACTTTGGCAGGAATCTGGGCGTTAAGATCGTGTTTTTTGATTACAAAGTCTTAGAACTCATAGTGGACTTCAACAAAATTGGTTTAAGGCAAATATTATGCCACCATCCAGCCAAATATTCTAAGTCTGGTTTTTTCTTCATAGATATGCAAATCGCTCTGTAACATCTACTATTTCACAAATGCGTCTTGGTACCTTGAGTTCCCCTGTTCACCTACCGAAACTCCGGATCAAGGACAATTCAATTTGTGAAGGTGGCCTGGACGAAGGCACTGTTTTCCATATAATGTTCAACTGTCCTAAAATTACCCATCCCACATATGACATTATACCTTCCACTGTTCCTTTTCCTTTAAATGTTGAATATTTGTTAACCCTTGTATATAGTCCTTATTGAAATTTATTCAATGTAATAGTATTCAATTGTGAATATCTTGTAAAAAGTGTTTATCATCTATTATATTGTGTTGTCCATAACCCTTAAAAAAAATTATTTTTTTATGGTGGTGGTAAATGACAATCACAGAAACCGTACAATCTCCTATATGCCTTCTCCAATTAATGTGATGCTGACGAAATTGTGTGTGCTTTGTGACACCTGAAAGCCAATTATTAAAAGAGGAAGATGACGAATTATTTTCGGTACTTTTTTATTTATTGTTTCTGTGGCGTATGGAGTTTTCCAGGTCAGCCAGTCAATATATAAAAGTATAAATGCATTTCAATTTTCATTTATAACAGAAATTTACACACAATGTAATGTTTCATGGTTGAATTTCACATGTATTTGCTCGCAAATGACTAATAATATTGGTAACATGGTATCATCGTAGCGACTCGTGAGCTGCGGTGTGACACACCACCATTTTAATGGCTATTCACACTTGCAACGTTTCTATCAACGCGTACATTGCATTACATATAAATTTTAGACCTAGAATTATAAAATCACTTAACATTGTGTTCTTAATCCCATTTCTATATTGCACACGATTTCTTCTGCATAGAATTAGAATTTAAGCATATTCCTAAACTTCGTTCTAAATTTTACTTAAATTAAAACTTAACATGAGAACTCACTTGAAATGAAGTCGCTTCAGCTGTATATTCGCTTAGAATATGCAACGAATTTTAATGCCGTTTTCAGCAATAGATAGAGTAATTCAAGATAAAAGTTTATATGTATAAAACCCTACATATTCGTCGTCGTCGTCGTCGCTTCAACCGATGGACGTCCACTGCTGGACATAGGTCTCACGTAATGATGTCCACAAGGCCCGATCTTGCGCCGCCTGGCTCCAGCGGCTACCGGCGACCCTCTTTATATCGTCGGTCCACCTTGTAACCACGAAATGATTGAGACAAGGCAGCAACCTACATATTATAGTACTGAAAAGCCATAGAATTCAAAGATTTGAAATGTGATGTCGTAAGTATCATATTTATGCAATCGCAATTATTGGCTAAACCTAGCGATATAGATTAAATTAATGTACTATGGAATTACATATCTTCAAAAGGTCTATAAAAAAGTCCAGGATGGTATATATTTATCTTGAAAGAATAACCTACAGTAACCATTTATATCTTTTACGCCTCATTCCCATAGGGGTACGCAGAGACCACGTCCTTCCACACTTGCCACGATCCTTACATATCACCTTCGCTTCTTTCAGTCTCATCAAACCTTTCATACAAGTTCGTACGTTTAGAGTACTCTTGACCAAGCCCTTATTTAAAATGTCCTGGATTTGGTACAAGAACGTTCGCCTTCCCCTTCCAACTTTCGCATTCACTCTTGACTTATAGATCCTTTTTGTCAGTCTCCTTTCGTTCATTCTGTCGACGAGCCCAAACCATCTAAGCATACCTTTCACAATTTTAGTCACTACATCTTCTTTTTTGCCGCAACGTTCTCTTATCCCACTGTTTTTTACTGTGTCACTCAGTTTCAATCCCCTTATGCTTCTCAACGCTCTCATTTCTCCGCATTTATTTTACTTATGTGATTCTTCTGCCATACCCAACTTTCATTACCATACATGAGTGGTGGCACCAACACTCTAGCATGCACAGCCAGTCTGGCCCTTTGAGACACCATCTGGCTATTCATAAAGGCGTGCAGAGCACTATTTACCCTGCACTTACTCTCCTTTCAATATCACCTTCACATGTTCCATCTTTTGTAAATTTAGATCCCAAGTATACAAATTCTTTTACCTCCTCCACTTATTCCCCCTCTATCAAAATATTGCCATTCATCATAGATTCATCTCTTTCAAAAAGCATTACTTTCGTTTTGTTTACACTCACTTTCATTCATTTCCCTTTCAAACCTTCATTCATAATATGTAACATCTCCTGTAGCTCATTAGTGGATGACGCAAGTATTACTTAATCATCAGCGTAGAGTAAACATTTGAAGAATAATTCATTCATTCCTAACCCATACATACTTTCTTTTAAATCTGTCTAACATATATCCATGAATAGGTTGAACAGCCATGGTAACAGAAAACCACTCCGTGTACGCCCCGTTTATTCTGACACGAGCACTAGGACCCTCATAGAGAGACTTCAATGCTTGAATCAGATTACTCACCCCATACGTAGATAACGTTGACCACAGCTCATTCCTCACCACTCGATCATAGGCCTTTTCTAAATCTACGAAAGCGCAATAAACTTTTTTATATGTTTTACATTTAACAAATATGGAAACATGTGAAAGCGATATTGAAAGGAGAGTGAATGCAGGGAATATGGTAAATGGTGTCTCAAAGGGCCAGACTGGCTGTGCATAGAGGATATTGGTGCCCACACGTATGTATGATAGAGAGAGTTGGGTATAGGTAGAAATCAGAGCTTTAAGAAGTATAATTGGATTGAAACTGAGTGACAAAGTAAGAAATAGTGTGATAAGAGAACCATGTGGTTAAATGATGATGTAGTGGCTAAAATTGAAAAAGATAATGAATGAAAGGAGGCTAATAAAAAGGATTCATGAGTCAAGATTGAATAGGATAGTTCGAAGAGGAAGACCACGGCGAACGTCCCTGGACCAAATCCTGGTCATTTTTAAATAAGGGTCAGGTCAAAATACAATACATACGTTGATTGAAATGGATATCTCAGAAGGCATTATCAAATAGATGTCGTCGTACTTTATACAACGTTTGTCGTGTGAAGATACCTTTTTATCCAGTAAGGTCTAGTTACGATTCAGATCCACGGATGTAATTGTGTGCTGTAATAACCGGCTGTGATGATTCCTGCAGTGTTCCTGAAACTATCGCGTCATACGAGGGGCGTGTACTATTTATAATTGTACTGCATACAATGTTTTGTTATACTTTACTTTACTAAATAAATTTAAAGCTTTTATTAAAAGAAAGCTAATTGAGAAATCATTCTATAATTTGAAGGACAACATAGAGGTTATAAAAAGCTTGGCAGAGAACGAATTGCTATAATTAAAATAGAATAAATTGAAAATTCATATTATAATGATGATAAGAAAAAAGGGACTGAGTGAACTTGTTCTCAGTACAGGGCCAGAAGGAACCCTCGTTAGTTTAAATTGTAATAGTTTTTTAATATTATTATTTATACAGGGTGTTAGGCGGTCGCTCCCGAAAACTAAGACAGAAGATAGTACTAATGACACATTTGAAGGTGGGGCGGAAAAAAATCGATCATTATTAAAGGTTTTTTAAAGGTTTTATTGGAATTATTTACGCCCCATTGTCTTAGTACAGATAAATGAAACTATAGTTTCATAAAAATACGTTACTTTACTAAAAAAACAACCAGCACTTGAAACACAAAATTAAAAAAAGCTGGTGTCTCAGCCCGTGTCAACAACCTCTAGCCGCCGCGGCCGCGGCCATGCTGCTTTTTTTAGTAAAGTAATGTATTTTTTATGAAACTATCGTTTTATTTAGCTGTACAAACATGATGTAGCATAAATAATGCTAATAATATAAACTTTGATAATTGGACGGAAAAAAGTCAATCCTCAATTATATTTATAAACGTTTTATAAGTATTATTTACGCCCCGTCATGTTAGTACAGCTATATGAACACAAAATTAAAATCATTAGCTTATCAACAACACGCGGGTAGTAACGGACGCGCGGTCAAGTAGAGGTCGTTGACCCGGGCTGAGAAGTCAGCTGTTTTTAATTTTGTGTTTATTTTAGTAATATCGTTTCATTTACCTGTACTAACATGATAGAGAGTAAATAATGCTAATAAAACGTTTTTAAAAATGTGATTTTTTTTTTAATCAGTATCTATTTTTTTCCATCCCATTATGAAAGGTGTCATTTAGACTATCTTCTGTCCTCGTTTTCGGGAACGGTCGCCCAACACCTTGTATAGTTTTTTCCATATTTTATTTCAATGTACGACTGATGATGACATTAAAGAACGATTTACAATCTAAAGTAGCGAGGGTTCCTTCGGGCCCAGTTCTGAGAAGATCCCAAAACAAACTCACTCAGTCCCTTTTTTCTTATCATCGTTATAATATGTTTTTTCAATTTATTCTATTTTAATTATAGCAATTCATACACTGTTAAGCTTTTTATAACCTGTATGTTGTCCTTCAAATTATAGAATGATTTCTCAATTAGCTTCCTTTTAATAAAATATTTGAAATTTATTTAGTGACATGTTTGTAACATCTTCTGAGACTTTGTTATAGAAACGTATACCCTTGAATGAATTTTATATAGCCTACACGAATTTATGACAATTATACATTTATTTCTTAACTTATATGAGGTGAGTTTTCTTCGTTGTGTAATTAAAACAAGTGTTAAATCAATTTTGATTGCACGAGGGGATAATATGTGTTCTAGTTGAACAAAATTAATATCCATTACTACTTTTTCTAACATGTTTCATCATCATTTTAAATTAAAATACCTAACTTTCTTAATGCAACGCTTTTTTAATGATGGCACTCTTGAAATGGGTCGACGACGCCTGTAAACGAAGGCGTCCTAGATTTCCAAGTGTAAAGGCTTATATCTTTACTTTTTGTGATAACTTCTATAGAAGCAAGGAAGTTTTTAGGCGAAAAATGTCTTTGAAGATCCCGTAGCCAACTTTTGAAGTGAATACGTCTTAAATCGCATCCATAGAGAGGCAATGATAATAAAATCGGGACGGTACAATTTGGTGTTGTAGCTACATATCTATCACTTCCATCTGAAATGCAATTACACCACTGGATAGCTTAAGGATCAAAGAATTTATTACGCTTAGTAAAGACTGTATTTCATTAACGTCCCACAGCTGGGCAGGAGTCTCCTCACTCATATGAGGGAGGGTTTTTGCTTGACTTCGCTGCTCCACTGCGGATTGGCAAGAACATTACACAAGTGCACTCTCTATTCCTTCATTCTCATAGACGACTGGAGAGAGATCAGGCATAGAACCGACTATATCCCAAAGGTGGAAGGCCTACAAGAAATCGCTAAATAGCGATAAGGTCGCCTTATTATACTATTTACGTATAAATACTTTAATGGACTATTTACAGTGTTTCACTGCAAACAGTTTATGGTCATTTCCAGGCTCTGAACTTTCTTTTCGGTTTGGGGACCACAGCGACATGCTCTGGTGTCCCTCATCGGAGCGGATCTCTCACTGCCAAGTATAGTGGGCGCCATGCTTGACAGTGAGATAGGATGGAATGCAGTTGCCTCTTTCGGCGAAGCTGTTATTTCTTTGAAGGAGGCAATGGAGCGAGTACGGGAAGATGCAGGAGATGCTGCTCCCCTTCAAAGGAGGAGGCCGGGCGGCAGGAGGCGTCTTTACAAACGTCTCTTGTCTCCTCCTTAAACATGCTAAGCCGATTTCATCCAAAAATGTCAGGGTGAATGCGCAAAGGAGCCAATTCCCAATTCAGGGTGAGGAGGGTTTCGCTGGGTTTCAGTGGGTATTCTGGCATACTCCCTGCCTCGTGGGAGGGGTGCACAAATGCGTTTCCCAGCGGAAAAAAAGGCTCTGAACTATGTGTTTACCAAATTTAATTCAAATCGGTTCAGAGACAGTCAGAGTTACTTTCGCATTCATAATATTAGTAAGGATCGAGATTTATACAGGAAGACTGTCAATTAATAGTAGAAATTCAATCATTTTATATTCTCAATAATCGTAAGTGACATATTACATTCGGTGGTGAAGGTAAAAGGTTGTTAGTTTTATAATACAAACACACGTCGATGCTATATATAAATAGCGACGCGGGTAAATGAAAATAACACGCTTTGTTTACATATTCAATAGATATTCTATATATAAAGTTATAGATAAAGTAAATACGGACCAAAATAATTGTCATAATCACGATTTATAATTGATGTAAATTGGTGAAATTCGACATCTTGCTAAATATATCCGTTTGACGTAAAGTAAATGTTATCAAAATGTATTACCTAATTGTGTAAGCTAATAGTACGGGAGCCCACGAGAGGATTATGCGCGTTATTCGAAAGCATCATAAAATGATATGGGGGAAAACCTTGTAACCTGTAATGTAAGGTAAGTGCAAGCCCATTATCGTCCCACTGCTGGGAACAGGCCTGTTCCCTCATTGGAGAGAGGGTTTTTAAACCATAGACCCACCACGCTGCTCTTCTACGAGTTGGTAGGTATAGTACATAAGTCTAAGTACATTCCTTCACTCTTATAGTACGATGTGATGGCAATCCGATACGACTGGAGAGAGATCAGGCACAGCACCGACAGCTTAACGTGCTCCAAGCTATAGGGGTAGACCACACCATCAACTTCCCAACTTGAGGCAAATATTGAGAAATGCTTAATAGAAAACTCAATATCGACTTTTGATTTGCCCCAACCCAGGATTCGAACTCAGAACCTCATGTCTGTACATACTAACTATACCAACGAGGCGAGGATAATGTACTCCTGCCAAATATAAACCACTAATATTGAGGTTTGTTGATGGCTGACCATCAGATTGGTAACACTCGTCAGAAATTTAAATAAGTGAGTGTACTGTGAATATCTGACACGCTCGAATACCTTTATTTTGTTTTATTACCCTTTATCAAGGCTATCCCCCTCCCACTCGTTCATCGTTAGATTCATGTGTATCGGTGATCAGAAACACCAAGCGAGTATACTCTATGAGTTTCTCAAGCGATCGAGTATTTCTATATAACTGTCATTTTAGAACTCCGAATCTCTCTTTGCTCCACTAAAATGGTAAACTTTAAATAAACTTTTTTTCGTTTTAGCATGTAATCTATTTTCCTGACTCCTAGCCCGTTTTAAGTGATAAGACCGCTTTTGCCCACTTAATTAAGCAACTTTCTCTAGTAAGAAAATTCAAATTTGTATTTCTCTTGGTTTGTGTGCAATAAACTTTAAAATTAAAAATTATATAAATAATCTTCACATTTATAAATCCTCATGACTGCAAATTTAGCATCACGGGCTCTTCTACTATAATACATTACTATGGCTTTGACGTCAGTAAATTTAGTAATTTTTCAAGATCTATACACCTCCTTACTAATAGGAGAGGAGATTATTTTATTTCTAACAGGTTAGCGCTCGACTGTGATCACACCTGATGGTAAATGATGATACAATCTAAGATAGGAGGTCGCTAATCTGGCAAGAGGCAATTTATCTTTTACGGTTTCTACACAGCGTCGTACTGCAACACAAATCTCATGGTTGCCTACTTCTAAACTAGCTACTTTCGAAGCCTATCCCGATGTCCTAAATTCGCACTACTGCGGATCAAACCCGGGACTTCTGATAGCAAATTGAGTGCGAGCACCACTGCGCCAGCGAGTTCTTCAAAGTTAGCCATCCTTGTATTTAACATTTACATTTCTGAAGCTAAACTAAATAATAATAATAATAATAATAATAAATATCTTTATTTATAAATTATGCCACACATCACAATATATTTTAGTACATTTTATAATACCCTGCGATGTGTGGCATAACCTAGAAAATGGACCCAGCTCAGCATTTATGCTACACAGTCTGAAGACCATGTAGCGCTGATTTTCAGCTGGATCCCTTGCCCAGGTGCCATCACGAACGCAGCCCGATACAACTTAATCTATCCTTATATACTATCTAAAGCTACAGGACCTGATAAAAATGTTGCAAAATTAATAATAATATATACTAATTAAATATAATAATAATTAAACTAAAGACTATATTATATATACTGCCACATACATAAACATAGATATATTTGATATATACACATTAACACTAGAATATATGGCTTATAGAAAAGAGAGCTCCGACACGTGATGTTGGAATTCTTTTTGTTTTTCAAGTAGAAATCGTTTCAATAGTCTTTTGAAGGTAATTTTTGATTTTTTGGTCTATGTTTTAGTTTCAATGGTATAACAAAGCTTTAGAAGGAATTAAACTCTTTTAAAGAACTTTAAGCGTGTAAAAGATCACTTCTCTTAAGATAAGTTTTTAGGGATAAAGAATACCGGATGCAACTTATTCAAAGGATACGACTGACGCTGTTTAAGTTTCTAACAAGATTGAAGAACTTAGTAGTTGTAAAGTTTTACCGGGAATGTGGATTAAGGAAGTTTAATCGATGATTGAACCATCTATAGATATAAAAATCAATTGCTGTTCCTTAGTCTCGCTATAACCGGAAAGCGGCAGGACTGATTTCGCTAATTTTGGTTTTAAATTATTTGTGGAAGTCCAGGGAAGGTTTATAAGGTAAGTAAATATAAAAAAATTCTTGGAATGTAGTATAAACAACAATTTCAGTTACCCTTGGAAACTATTTCTATCTATCAGACATTTGACGTTGGTCATATTGTTTAGAAATCGAGAGAGGGTTTTTAGAGCATAGGCCTGCCACTCTGATCCGCTATGGGTTGGCAGGAATAGTACACAAGTGTACTCTCTATACCTTCACCCTCATAGTCCAATGTGACAGGATTCCGACACGATCGGAGAGAGATCAGGCGCAGCACCGACGGCTTAACGTTCTCACCAAGACACGGAGGTGGATCACACCGCTAACTTCCCGACTCGAACACAGGCAGTTCATTTAAGTGTACTGTTAGTCTCTGGGCCTCAGTGTTTATAAAAGAAAACACTACACTGAGTAGAAACTTAGTTTATTAATTGTTTATATGATTTCATAATTCTCACTACTTTAACAGTTTACTAGAGCCTATCGGCAACTATATTGGTCAGGACATTAGTCTTATTACTAGTCCAGACCGACAGACAGAAACCAGGTCCGTAGTTTGGGACAGTAATTCCACTAATTACCATAACGACTGACTGTTTGAGGCAGAGTTACGGGTTTTATAGGACTGGTTGTTAACATCTTGACTGATATAGCAGTAGATAGTTGCAGGTCAGCGTTTTTAATATACAATTTCACCATTCGTTGACAGAGTGTCCGGCGTGGGCGCCCCAGCGGCACATATTGTTGTCACGGGTCCGAGGAGACCTCTCTTTGGAGAGAGTAATTGATGTGATGCTTACCAGCGAGTTTGGATGGAGGGAGGTTGCCTTCTTTTGCGAGACCGTCATCTCGCTAAAGGAGGCTATTGAGAGGCAAAAGGAGGATGTTGCTAATGCCCTTCCTCTCCGTCGAGGGAGGCTGGTTGGCAATAGTCACAGGTATGCGTTCCACTATTCCCCTCAGTAAACTGCTGACTGTTATAGTCGGCATCATCCAGGTCACTAGAGTGGAATGCGAAATCGGACCCTCTAGTGACCTTATCCAAGGATAACGAGGGATGCGCTGGGTTTTAGTGGGTATTCTGGTCTCAGCGAGTCCCACACTCCCGGTTGGAAGAATTCTTATTCTTCCGGGGTGCGTAAAAGCATTTCACAGTGATAAAAAAAGGGAATGTAACAGTACGCAGACCATATTGCGAAAATCATTTAGCACATGTGTTAAAAAAATACCCTTCTTTACTTTGCAGTTTAATTTAGCATTCATGAAGAGTGTTTTTGCAACAGTCTGCAATACAGAGCAAATGTAGGTCTCGGCGAGTGAATATTAAGAACAACCGGAAGCAGAATTTTCCTTTGAAGTGGAAAGTGTATGCATAATGCATAATATGCGAAGCGATGCAGCTAACAAACAACGCCTTTGTTAAAACCCAACCCATTAGAGTGCTGTTTATTTATCAATTCTTCTGTATTTCTATTTCTTTTCACTTATTGAACACAAACAACAACTCTATATACATTGGTAAAATACATTTGCAATTATTTACTTAATGGTATCTTAATGAGTAATTTATAATAGTTGAAAAGTAAACATATAATTAACTAGCAATGCCTCGTGTCTTCACCCACGCAAATACCAATTTTGTGACAGGAAATTCTTCTGGGAAAGGCTTAGTTTAGTTAATATAACAATTTTATTTGACTTAGTTTTAAATTACTTTAGAACAGATAAATATATGTACTGAATATTCTAGAAGAGTGCTAACTAATAAAAACAGGCATTCTAGAATACATGGAGTCTTTTTAGTCTTGACTGCCTCATTAGTCTAGTGGTTAGCATATTCGACTACAGACAGGTCCTGGGTTCGAGTCCCGGGTCGGGCCAATTCAAAAATCGATATTGAGGTTTCTATTGAGATTTTCTCAATATTTACCCGAAGTTGGGAAAAATTTGGAGGTGTGATGCACCCCTGTGAATCGGAGAGCACGTTAAGCCGTCGGTCCTGCGCCTGATCTCTCTCCGGTCGTGTCGGATTGCCGTCACGTCGAACTATGAGAGTGAAGGAATAGAGAGTACGCTTGTGTACTATGCCTGCCAATCCGCAGTGGAGCAGCGTGGTGTGGCTATGCTCTAAAAACCCTCTCTCATATGAGTGAGGAGGCCTTACTTACTTACTTTCTGTCTTATGTGTGTATGATGACAAGCGAACAAAATGAATATTTTTTTTTATTGTCGCTGGGAAATGCATTTGCGCACCCCGGGTAGGGAGTGTGGGACTCACTGAAAGATCAGAATACCCACTAAAACCCAGCGGAACCCTCGACATCCCTGAGTAAAGAACCAGAGGTACAAAACACAATCCACTCTGGTACCCCGGATGTAGCCGTCTCATATCAATAGTTTATGGAGGGGGAAGGAGATACGCAAATCTACGCATCCTGCTTCTCCGCTCCTCCGTCGGATAGGTAGAGCGCCGATGACATTTCGTCTCGCTCTCTCCGAAGCCTCCTTCAGCGACATTACGGATTCACAGAAGGTAGCGACTGCCCTCCAGCCCGTCTCGTTAACAAGCATTGCGCCAACTATGCTCACCAACGAGAGGTTCCCAACAAAATGAATATGGCCATCGCAATTATAACATTCGATACTGGGTTCGAGTCCTGGGTCGGGCCAATTCAAAAATCAATATTGAATGTTCTATTAAGATTTTCTCAATATTTGCCCGAAGTTGGGTAGTTGGCGGTGTGATCCACCCCCGTGCCTCGGAGAGCACGTTAAGCCGTCGGTCCTGCGCCTGATCTCTCTCCGGTCGTGTCGGATTCCCGTCACATCGGACTATGAGAGTGAAGGAATAGAGAGTGCACTTGTGTACTATGCCTGCCAATCCGCACTGGAGCAGCGTGGTGGGTCTATGCTCTAAAAACCCTCGCTCTTCGGAGTGAGGAGGCCTGTGCCCAGTAGTGGGACGTTAATGGGCTGCTACTTACTTACTTAATTATAACATTATTTTCTTTAGATTGACATTTTTAAATTAGTTATATCTTTTGAATGAGATATCCTTTTTTAATAATTTAAAAAACTTTTTACATGCACTGAAATGTTCTTTTATAAAAGGATAAAGATTAATACAGAGTTAAGAATAATATGGTTTGAATATTGTCGGCGCTTTTATTAACGTTTAAAATGCAAAAAAGTAGTTATAGTGGTATAACTATAATAGTTAGACATAACATCTGGGACATTTTTATAGATATTAATACGTTCTATAAAATTGTAGAACATTTTTTTGTTCTATCATCAAATGTTTCCGGAGCGCAACGTTATAACAGATTTTTGTTTCACACCTGGGATTACATTAATGCATTTTTCTTAGGGATCCCAACTTTTTTTGAGAAAGTAATATAGCCTATGTCGATATGTGAAAATGCAGGTTTCTAATGGTGAAAAAAATTTTAAAATCGGTCCAGTAGTTTTTACGTGAAAACGTTACAAACTTACATACAAAAACAAAAATGTTTCCTCTTTATAATATTAGTTTAGATTACAAATAATTGTGTTAATTCTAATACGAAAGTAAAAACTATATATAAAATAAATAACATTACAATAAGACTCTAAATTAAAACTATACATTTACAAATGAGATCAAACTATATGATTGGAAAGTCGCGAACAGTAATATATTTATAGTTTAAAACAGTTTTTGTATCCGGTATTTATTCACGATATCTATGATTTTGTGAACGAAAATATCTTACTCAATTGTAGGAGGAAGTAGTTTTTGTACAGTTTACGTGTTTTATATATATTTATCAATTGATCTTATTAATAAAAGCCCTGGTTAAACCCAACGTAACTCTCCAAGAATGTTGCGTAAACTTTAATTTACTTTATTCACTTGTGACAATGTTTTTTGTCAGTCTTTTTTATATTATCTACGTCATTATGATTCGGTTAAATATGCTTTCAAATACCTTTTGTTCAAATTATCACAGGAACTTCCTTATTTAAATGTTTTTTATAGTTGGAAGGAAATATTGAAAAAGTTACACTCTAGCTGTTTACCGCGATGTTATCCTCATAGTCTTCGACCCCATATGGATAGTGGGAAATCCGTACTTGTTGCAAAACCACGTTTTTTTATTATTTATTGTAGTCAAGTTAGTGCTTTACAGTGTCAGAAATAGAGAGAAATTGAGCAATAAGCAGTAATAATAATCAGTAAATTAATAATATGTTCATAAATTAACTATTTCTTTAAAAATTATTAAATAGGATTTCACAATAAAAGTCAATACCCAAACTAAAATATTCTTTGATTCCAGTAAACTTAAACTTGTCGAAGGCTTTACTACCGGTTTGGAACCTAACTTACTTATAGAGTATAAGAATCCGGCAAGAAACTATAGTCTTTTACTCTTTTCTTTATCCATGTTATATTTAATATAAATTACAATAAAATACATCATCAACATTATCATTAAATATAAAAACAAATAGCACACAATTATCATTTTGACATAATAAAAAGACATCAGTTTAATTTAAAGAAATATTAGCTTTGTTTCGCAGCGTAGCCCTTTTTACCGACATAACTAACATAAAACACAATAACTGGTAGCTAACGTTGATTTAAAACTGAGAACTCAACTAACATCTACGAATATATATACTTTTCTTTTTTTTTGTTCGGACTGTGTTTAGCTGTTAGCCCTTTTAGTTAGGCTTTTACAGCGTAACCGGAAGGAGGACGGGCTCTTATGGAGGCCGCCACATTTCGAGTGCGAGCCCTGAAAAGGGCTCGCTCTCCGGGGAAACGCCGCTCCAAGGGCATCTCCTGCGAGACCGTGCCGCGGCTTGGAGCGACGTTATCGCAGAATCATCACCTGAAATGGAAGAATCAGAAGCGCCCCCGGGAACGTGGGTGAAGTCCACGTCCGGGTGACGTCAGAAGTCGGGGACCTCGACCTCCGCCGGCGGAGTCGCTGTGTATCGCTAGTGTAAGTGTTTGTCCCTACCTGGTATGGTAGATTGTCGATAGTTATCGTATCGTCGGGGTTGTTAAGGACATATTTAGGCCGTCTCTTCTTAGGCGGAACGTTGAGGCGGATCCTATAAGAGGACGCGTTGACCACTAGTGGGTTCCTATGATTGATGGTTCTCTCGAAATAATTTGCTAATGACACTATTACGGCAAAACACCAGTGAGAGTGTTTGGCACCAAATACATTTCTTAATTATCTTATTTATTAAGAAACTACCACTCCTTGTTAGCTTTTAATAGTTACAATTAATATAATTTAAGTAATTCTAATCGTTTATGAAACGTTACAACAATAAAATGCCAAATTGGCATCATTTACAATGTTTACAAATGTGGTTTCTATACAGCATCCTACTGGAACGCCACTTTCAGCCCTTCTGATATTGAACCCAGGGTTTTGTCAAGCGCTAACTTATCAGAAATACAAGCAATAATAGAGAATTGAATACTATCCAAATACATATCTTTAACCGATTAAAAATAAGGAGAAGGTTATCAATTTTTATGTTGGTTACCTCATATCTTCTGACTGGGTGAACCGGTCTTGATGACTGTTTTCATATGAATGATGCTTGTCGCAGGGTTCCATTTTTTTAGTCCAGTTCTGATGATGGCAACCATGAGAAAACCGTATTAGTCTTAAAAGTTCAATAAGCATTAGCGCGACGAATGGACAATTAACTCAAGATCATGCCAACCGATTTTGATGATTCGTTTTTTATTGGAAAGGATATACTTTAAGGGTGGTTTGATGATAGTTTGGTAACATAACTCTTCAATTCATAGGAGCAAATTAACGATACTCGCCAGAATCTTTTATAGGCTATCCAGATATTTGAGTCACCTACCGTAACATTGATATGGTTAAGTGATATAGAGTATATGAGTTATAAGTAAATGTACAAAAAGACTGTCTTATCAAAAAGATGTAGTCCAAATATGAATTAAATCTACACTAATATTTAAAAGCAGATACATATAAAATAAAAAAGCTTTCATTTGATCCTGCTACATTCCTTTTTAATTAAGTTACTGTTATTTTGCTATGATGTCTATAACACTATGTTTAATTATCAGCAAGGTCCCCAGGTTGGGTAAAGGCCTCCTCCAAAGATGTCCATTTCTCTCATGACCTGTTTTCCACTATTTTGGACCAGCGACTTCGTCCTCCCAGCGTGATGAGAGCCTTCCTCTCTTGCTTTTCTTTGGGCTAGTGCTGTAGGTCTATCTTGTGTCTCTTACCTTATGTGGTATCTATTTTTGGATATGTATCCAAAAATAGATATATTTACAGACATAAAACACAATAGATTTCAAATATATCGTTGCTGTTCAAGAGGATAAAGAGGGTACTGGATTTACTTTAGTTTGTTTTTAAATGACGAAGAAATTCGCTTCTCTAACCACTAGTGGTAAATCATTGCATAATTAGACTCTCTGGGCCTCGAATGATAGATCAAAAAAACATTGCTTACCTATTTAGACATAATTGATTTTATATACGTCAGTCTGTACGTAAAATTTAATCGAGGCCGTTGATCGATGCAAAAAATACCCACTTATGACATGTTTATGGCCAAAGTAAGGCGTGGTCTGATCCATTATAAACAGTACGGTACGATAATGATCAATTCGTCAAACTATATATAGAGTATGTCGATCAAGCAGAAAAACCTTGATCCCGTCTGTTTATGCTTTCAATAACCTATAAATAGATTTATTTTTGCCTTTCATAAGACTGATATATTTTAAATGTCATTTCATAATGTATGTTATGGACTAGCTGATTTGCGCAACTCCATCTGAATCTCATAAAAAAAAGAAAGAACAAATTTAATTAACATAAAAAAGGTTGTAGTGAGCCAACCTTAATTTTTTATAACTTTTAAAGGGGTAGAATTCTCTCATTCATGATTTTTGGGAAACTGTAACATTTTACGCATTGCATGCAACAATAGCCCTTGTCAACGACCCGTTGACATGATACGATAGTTCTGTCTCAACACGGGCAATCAGAAATATAAGCATCTCTTTTTTTTAAGTCTATTTATATAAGTAAAATGTGAGTGTTCTGTGTGTAATTTTAAATGAATAGCCTTTCATTAAATGCATATGAAAGTATATATGAGTGAAATAGTGTTATTGAGTAGCATTTTTAATAATTTAAGTAAATTATCCCTTTGATTTCTCTTGTCAGGTACTAGTGACATGATACGATAGTTCTGTCTCAACTCGTGCAATCAGGAATATAAGCATCTCTTTCATTTTAAGCCTTAATGTGTATTGTCTACTTCGCTTCTCGGTAACTGTCGTAACAAAATATGCGTAGAGATAACATCAGACAATATAAAAAATAAATCAGATACAAAGTTACCGTTACTAACGGTGAGTGTCGCGTCAAAGGTCGTTAAGTTTGTTTGTGGTATTTTAAAAACGATGAGTGTTTATTAGTGATTATTTGTGTTTTTGACTTTATAAGTGATCTGTATAACAATGAAACCCTTTGAGGTAAGTTTTAATTTTTAAATTATGAGCTTATAAACACAAGACGGTATTTTTTCACATAAATATAGTTTAACTATTAGGAAACATAAAAATTATAACATTTGGCGACGGTTATTTCAGTTAAAAAGCGCTGGCAAATTACGGTAACCAATAAAATCAAAATCAAAATATTATTCATTCAAGTAGGCTCAAAAAGCACTTTTGAATCGTCAGTAGTCTGTCCGTTGGTAACAAATCTACTACCGTTTCGGAAAGTTGAATCCGCTGAGAAGAAACCGGCAAGAAACTCAACGGTTACTCTTTTAAAAATAGTTGTGTGTGTAACAATGAGTAATAATTTGTTTCTGTAAAGAACTGGAATCAAGTCAAAATATTTCTAACGCTTAAATAATCTTTATAATATGGCTCTTGTAAAAGGTTGTTTTTGACATATTAAAACTGATTGAGGTATCTTATTAAAAATGCGTATGCTCAACCCGACAAACGATTTTTGAACCTTCTTCACTCTAAAATAAGGAATTACAAGTTTGTTTTTATTTCTTGTATTAAAATTGTGTATATCACTTTTTTACTGTATAAGTGTATATTATCACGAATATATAAGATATTATTTAATATACATTGTGACGGCACTGTGAGAATTGATATTTCTTTGAATTTTTCTCTTAAGGGAACGAGAGATCACGTATTGCTCTTTTTTGTAAAAAAAATATAGTTTCAGTATGCCATAAGACATAATGAAACTATGAAAATAAGCAAACATGATAATAAAAGCCATCCTCGATAAATGGGCTATCTAAAAGTCAAAGAATTATTTAAAACGGACCAGCAGTTCCTGAGATCAGTTCAAACAAACAAACTCATCAGCTTTATAATATAACATGTAAGTAGGCTTACCTAACTTAATTCTTTAGACGTAGGGGCCGTGGATTTGTCATAATAATATAACATACTAGCAGACCCGAAAGGCTTCGTTCTGTCAAAAAGATTTGGAATGTGGCATTTTTCAGTTCTACGAATGTTTTCGAAAAGAGATTACAGCAGTACTAAATATCTATAGCTCTTACATTTTGTGACTATTCAATTGATTTTGAACTTTGTGCAGCGGTAATAAAGTGCAAATTGACTCTTTGACGTTAGGAACACACCTACATTGCTTAGACAACAGTGAGTACTTGTAACTTTATTGAATAGCAATAAAGGTCAAATTGACTTTACTTTTAGGGTTTTCCCTTGCAATTATTCGAACTTTTCTCGCCGTAAAAACCATCCTTAGATTTCAACGAACATTAAAAAAAGGATCTTTTTTTTTATTGCTCACAGATTAGCGCTTGACTGTAATCTCACCTGCAGGTAAGAGATGATACAGTCTAAGATGGAAGCGCGCTAATCTGTTCAGAGGCGATATACCCCTTACGGTTTCTACACAGCATCGTACCGAAACACAAATCTCTTTGTTTGGCGGTACGACTTTGCTGGTAGGGTGGTAACTAGCCACGCCGACGCCTCCCACCAGTCCAGACTCAGACAAATTAGAAAATAAAATTTCCTAAATTCGTCCTACCGGGAATCGAACCCGGGACCTCTACTAGCAAAGCGAATACTCGCACCACTGCGCCAGCGAGGTAGTCAAAATTGACCGTCAGGCGTTGTTACTTAACAATGCGCTTACCATATATATATACATATTGAGATTCATTTTTATATTATAGAGGGTAGACGCATTTTCTATATCTAATTATAGAAAAATTCCAAGAAACAACGTAAGAAGCGTGAAAAACTTAATATGCAAATAACATTTACGTGCAAATAATGCACGTGTTTGAACTCGACCAAAACTGGTCGTACGAGGTGTGACGTACGTGGGAAATTCGTACGTAACAACTACGTGTTACGTGAAGCCATGCGTATAGCGAGTCTGACTGTGATTACGTGAATTATTGATATAATCATTGTTTGCGTTGATTGAAATAACGTTTATCCTTGATTATAACATGCTCTTGTATTATGTGGGTACTTATTTATACACTTTACTGGACCTTACAGAACAGTACAAACTAAGTAAGTAAGATTTTGTGGTAAGGTCTTCATTATGTGTGCTGATATAGATGCAATATTTGTACTGCAGAAAAGGGCCGTTCGTGCGATTAAAATATGGGTCCAAGAGAGTTGTTAAGAAAGAAATTCAAGATACCTACATATAGGCGGAAGCTGCCAAGTGGACACGCGTGGAACATCTACCTTGGGTGACGCTGACTCCGAATATAAGAATAAGAAGAACACTTTAAAGGAATATGCAATTATTTCTTTTTTGTTAAAATTTTTATTTATTTTTTTATTTTTAGTGAATCTGAAGTAAACGTGTTGCAATGCAGCAACAAACGTAAGCTCATTGCTATTTGATTACATACACTTATATTTTCTGCCATAAACCGCACCCTTACTGTAAGCCGTTGAGGAGATCCATTGATCTTCATATTTAACTAAGACTAGCACTTGACCAAACCGAAGTTACGGTAGGCAACTCAAATATCTGGATAGCCTACAGAAGCATTCTGTCGGGTATCGTTCATTTGCTTCTAAGAATTGAAGAGTTCCGTCATTTTGTCATGGATTCCATCATCGGAACTTAACCAAACTATCACAAAACAACCCTTGAAGTATATCCTATCCAATAAAAAAAGAATCATCGAAATCGGTTGACGTGATCTTGAGTTATTCATCCATTTGCCGCGCACATGCTTAATGCAAATTTAACACTTATCCGGTTTTCTCATGGATTCCATCATCAGAACCGGATTAAAAAAAAATGGGACCCTATGACGAGTACCACCTTTTAATGAAAAAAAAATCATCAAGATCGGTCCACCCAGTCGGGAGGTATGAGGTAACAAACATAAAAAAAATACAGACGAATTGATAACCTCCTTTTTTTGAAGTCGGTTAAAAAGAGTGAATGTACATCATATAACTTACGAAACCAAAACAAACTTGTTGTAAATTATTATTAAACTTGTTATATATCAGAAAATAAAAGAAATAATGTTATTTTATTTATTAATTCAACGAATTCTACTTCATTGTTTATATTTAAGACAAAACGAAGTCTGTCAAGTCGGCCAGTGTGAAATATAATGAATATCGTGCCGTATAATAGTCTATTGTGTTCAACTTTTGTCACGTTTTCGTCCGCAGGCCCCGTGTTCCACGTGTAATCAAAAGTTTGGATTGTATAAGAAACCCGTGTGCGTTTTCAAACACGAGCTCACTTTACAAACATTTTCATGTAAATACGTTTTTAAAACCCCTTCCATTTCAATGAAAAAAAAAACCGAAACATAATAAAATCGGGGGACACTGTTTGACTTGGCTAATTTTGGTTTTGAAATATTTGTGATAGTCCATGGAAGGTTCGCAAGATGATTAAATATGAAAAAAAGGCTATGCTTCCATTATGTACTACCAATTATGAACTTCTCTTCACTATTTAAACATACACAACTTGCACTATATTAATAATTGCTTCACTATTAGAATTTATACATGCTCAAGCCCTCGTATCCCGTTCGCCGGTCTCCTCGGGCGGCGACGACCCTGGCAGGTATCTGGTCAAGTGGGGGTGTGTCTTTGTGATCATGTAGTGTGTGCTATCGGCGACGTCGGTCTTCCGTTATTCACTCCAAAGCGATCCTGTGCAACACCTGGCACAGAAATGGCCAAGAAAGTAAGGCACACGTGGGGCTCACGGTGGCCGGAAAGAACTGGGAACGCGTGGACTTGCCGCGCCTCATCGGAGTGAGAAGGGGGAGCAAACTATTCGGTCCTTGGCGCGCTGTCTTCACCGATCGCAATCACAAAATGAAGAAACCGCGTGGAAAACTGCAGTTTTTAGCAAAAAAAACCACGAAGCGGGCCTTTTTTTCACCCCGTCGCAACGCCATATTGACAGACAGAGTCACAGATTAAAGATATTTTAGCGGCATACGTTATGAAACGGCGCAGGAGGCGCCCTCTAACGCATGCAGACGCGCCGCTTCCCGATAGTTAGTATTATTTGGTATTTTTAAGTAAGTAGCAGCCCATTAACGTCCCACTGCTGGGCACAGGCCTCCTCGCTCATATGAAAGAGGGTTTTTAGAGTATAGACCCACCACGCTGCTCCACTGCGGATTGGCAGGCATTAGTACACAAGTGCACTCTCTATTCCTTCACTCTCATAGTTCGATTTGACGGTAATCCGACACAATCGGAGAGAGATCGGGCGCAGGACCGACGGCTTAACGTGATCTTCGAGGCACGGGGGTGGATCACACCGCTAACTTCCCAACTTCGGGCAAATATTGAGAAAATCTTAATAGAAAACTCAATATTGATTTTTGAATTGGCCCGACCCGGGACTCGAACCCAGGACCTCATGTCTGTAGTCGAACATGCTAACCACTAGACCAATGAGGCAGTATTTTTAAGTATTGCCACTATATTACTCAATATATATAGTCTAACACTTTTCCGCCCTATCAAGCATTTAAAGTTCATCCCATCGTTTAAAATCAATTAAATTAAAAAATCGTTCAGAAATCTGATTAAAAATTAAAGGGAGGTTTTTATTTATCTATTTGGTTTTAAATCTCAAACTTTTAATGTCCGTCGTTCAGAAATCAAACTTATTCTAAAAGTATATGTTTTTTTTTTAATTTGACATTGACAACCAATTTCTGATCGCAACTTTACGGAATTTGGACTAGTTTTAAATAAAACCATAAGGACCAAGTTTCAAAGACTAAAGTTTTCTAAATTGTATTTGACCTTGACTGATTGAATAACATTATGTATGTATTATTTGAGTGAGTGAGTGAGGAGGTTTCTGGGTCGGTAATGGGCTGCTACTTACCTTACCTTTTTTATTGAGAGTATATATGTACGGAGAGTGTAAACTAACAGAGAGAGAATTGAAAAATGTTGTTCCTTTAATTTGGCAACCTTAATTTATGACACCGGATGTTTTGATAATGTGGGATGACTTATATGCATCTGCGGATGGACAGGAATAACGAACGTGGGAGATTTTTTTGCTTATTCAAAGGTAGGACGACGTTTACATCACGCGATATGAGATTGCGATCGCAGAACATTGACACAGTCACAGACTACCTAAACGATACAGATATACATCTATACTAATATTACAAAGTTGAAGAATTCCTGTTTTTGATGGCGCTAATCCCAGGGACTACTGATCTGATTTGGAAAATTCTTTCAGTATTAGATAACCAATTTTTCGAAGAAGGCTATATTCTATATATCATCACGCTATTAGCAATAGCAACGGAGCACTAATGAAGCATGTTTCAAATTTTTTTTTTTAAGTGTGTAGTTGCTGTTAGCCCTACTGGCTTTGAGAGAGTAACCGAGAGGGGTGGCGTGCGCAGAAGCTCTGCCGAGGGGTGGGCCCGTAGAAGGGCCCTGCTGCGTCGGGGGAAAACGTTGCTCTTAGGGCGCTTCCTGCGAGGCTCGGACCAAGGCTTAGAGCAACGTTTGCTGCTGCTGAAAAAGACAATCGGACAAGTAACATGTTTCAAAAACGGGAGTTTCGTTTTTGAGAGCTTACGTTGCATGCGCTGTGTAAACGGTAAAACGTTTCCAAAACTCACGTATGACATAATTATTTCTTTCTAAAAGTTCTAAAGAAATGTCTGCGACAGCATATGTCTATCTTTTAAGGTTGGCTCATTATAATCTTTTTTATATAAAAGAAATAAAGAAACTTAGTATTACAATTCTTCTGTTATTCTTATTTATTTATTAAATACGGTACAGGTAATCTATTACTTATTAAAATATTTGGATGTTTCACATCTGCCAGGTTCCCCGTGATGGGTAGGTTTTTACAGATACAAGGTAATTTCAATTGTTTTCAAATATCGCAATACCGTTTCTCCCTATAACCTCATTTCTGTTCGAGTGGTAGTTAAACACAGGGCCTTCCCACTGGTGTAGACTTAGCCTAATTTAGAAATTGAATGTTCTAAATTTGCCATTCTGAGAAATGAACGTGAAGCCTCTACTGCTGAAGAGGGTATTCACAAACTTGTAATTCCATATTTTCGGCTAAAGCATGTGTAATAAGATACCACAATCAGTTTTAGACTTAAAAAAAGTAAGTAGCAGACTATTAACGTTCCACTACTGGACACAGGCCTCCTTACTCCAAGGAGCAAGGGTTTTTAGAGCATAGACCCACCACTCTGCTTCACTGCGGATTGGCAGGCATAAAGTGCACTCTCTATTTCTTCACTGTCATAGTCCGATGTGACAGGAATCCGAGACGACCAGAGAGAGATGGTTATTGCCTCATTAGTCTAATGGTTAGCATGATCGACTACAGACATGAGGTTCTGGGTCTCGGGTCGGACCACTTCAAAAATCAATATTAAGTTTTCTGTTAAGATTTTCTCAAGATTTGCCCGAAGTTGGAAGGTTGGCGCTGTGATTCACCCCCGTGCCTCGGAGAGCACGTTAAGCCGTCAATTTGTATTTGCCTCCACATAATTTTAAGAAATATGTCAAAAACATACTTTTACAAAAGGCATATTATAATGTTGAAGAAATGTTTGGACTTGATTCCTGTTGCTCACAGAAGCAATATATTGCACATTGTCACATACAAAACTATCTTTAAGTGAGTAACCGCTGAGTTTCTTGCCGATTTCTTTTCAACGGATTCAACTTTCCAAACCGGTGGTAGATTTATTACCAATGGAAAGACTACTGATGACTCAAAGGTGCTTTTTGAGCCTACTAAATATAGAATATATTGATTTTATTTGATTACGCCAGCGATGCCTTCAAACAAATCTTGGCTAATTCTTTTAAATATGTCGGAAAATAGAACAGAATGAAGCATAAAGCATAGGGGCGAAGGGTTCTCCGGCGACATCCTCAATAATTCAATTTCCATACTGTGGGCGTTGATGGGTAATGCAATCAAATTATTATCAATTAATAATATATATTAATTATAATATTTATCAATTAACTCAGGTTATAATGTTCAGTCACCTAATGTTCCCGATATCAATTTACACGAACTCATTAATAATATTAGCTAGGAACGAGACAGTTTCAAAAGTCGTCCGCACCAGCGGGCCGTCACCCGGGAACTGGGGAAACGCGCGCCGGATTGTCTCTCCCGGGTTCTTCTTAACTTTAGTTGAGGGTTGCGGGCCTCGAGGCAGTGCCTCCTTACCCGGGTATCTTCCTCAGACATCAATTTGATGCCTGGTATTTTGTTTTGCCCGCAATCATACGGGCTGGTTCCCGCTGGCTGAGCTAGCGGGTCCATCCAGGTCAATTAATTTAATGGCCAAGTCTGGGTATTGCCACTGATATTGCGTCGTCTTCGCCGTCATCATCGTCTACATCACGAGAAGTTCACGAGGCAGGGGACGCCCAGTGTTTACTGCTCTTGGGTGCTGGCTGGCAATGCCGTGGAGGTGTATGTGTGGGGAGTTGTCCGCGTGGCGGAACATACTCCTCGCCAAGTTAACGGACAAACACCTCCACGGTGGGCGTCCTGGTGTCACGGTGAATGACGTCATTTCTGACGTTCCTCAGAGCTCCTACTACACCAGGATGCCGTATTGTCACTTATTGACTCTGCCCCATGCCGATAGACAGATAGCCCCAGCGTTCCACAGACTATAGCACTCCGACAAATATATTATAAACACATCTGTCTGATTTAAGTAATCTGTGAACACAATGATATGTGGGTGCGGAATTGCCTACACATTATATTTTTACTCATTACATTCATGCTTCATTGCAAAAATATTGACAACAATCGTGTTCAATGGGAATATTAAATGATTCATGAAAAATGATTTATTTTGATAACATTACCAATTAATATGTTTTTAAAAGTACAAAAATAATCGCGTTTTCTTTGTTAGAGTTCTTCGTAAAATTAAATGAACAATATTGGACTACTTAAAAGACTGAAATTATTACGATTACGTAACGTAATGTTTAAAGGAGTAACCGTTGAGTTTCTTGCCGGTTTCTTCTCAGCGGAATCAAATTTCTGAACCGGTAGATTTGTTTCCAACGGACAGACTTCTGACGATACAAAAGTGTTTTTTAATCCTACTTGATATTTTGATTTAAATGTAGTTACAATTATTATTATATTTGAAGTCGGCGTCGGTCGAAAACGAGTCATCGAAAATAGTTGGCGGGATATTGAGTTATTCGTATATTAATCGTGCACACGCTTAATGGAAATTTAAAACTTATGTGGTTTTCTCATGGGATCCCCACGTTTCGTATAAAAAAGGAATCGTCAAAATCTACAATTATGAGGTAACAAACATAAAAACAATACAGAAGAATTGATAATCTCCTCCTTTTTTTGAAATCGGTTAACAGGGTTTAGATGGGGTTGAACTCTAGCTAGAACGCAGTGGATGCTCTCCTCACCGCCGAAGGAGGCGGAATACGAGGCGGCGCATGTTTGCGCATCTCCTCCCGCCTCCGTGAATCCTCCGTCGTACTCATCCGGGACACCGGGGCAGAATGCGAAAGCTGAACACCTAGTGCCTCACTAATGGATGAAGAGGGTTACTCCTGACTGGTCATCGGTCAGGGGTAGTGCGTAAATTGCATTTCCCAGCGACACAAAAAAGGGTTTACTCTAGCTAATTTCATACATTTTTAACCAAAGACTAAGGTCTTTCTTTATCATGAATTGAGCAATTGCACACGCAATCTCATCTTATTTGCTGTATTAACATAATGTTAATCGCCCCCTAGTTTACCGCCGGTCTGAGAACACTTATGTCATTTACGACCTTTTTTGACATTGATAAAAAATGTAAATACCTTAAGTTACTCCTTATATCACCTGAGCTATCTGTCAGTGAAAATCCCGTCAAAATCGGCCCGACCGTTTCAAAGATTATAAGGTTCGATTTAACCCTTGCCAATATTACAAAATGCGAAAGTAACTATGACCGTCTGTCGAACTTTCACGCCAAAACTACTAAACCAATTAAAAATAAATTAATACACAGATAGTCCAGAGTATAAGAAAGGACATAAAATACTTTTTAATGCGAAAAAAGGTTTTTAGGGTATGGAAGTATCGTCATTTTTAGAGGCCTGATAATTATTTTTTAAGCTGTTGATTCGATATCCTTATCCTGTTATAAATACGATAGTAACTATGTCTGTCAGTCGTGCTTTTACGCCAAAACTCCTACACCATCAAATATCATTTAAATCGGTGTAGGTGTTTTAATCTAAAGCCTGAGAAATTACCTTAAGCTCTTTGCATTGAAATATATTAAAGTATTTTTAGGTGTGTGTCTTATTTGTAAGATAACGCTTAGATTGCCCGGCCGCGTTTTATTGGCCACCGTAATTTGCTCTCGTTTTTAAAGAACATAGCCTTCGCGTGCCCTGGGCCGCTTAGACTTTTTTGCGTCGGCTGCCCCACGGGTCGAATAACGCTATAGTGGCTCGTGAGACTTAAATATTCATGAAAGACTACCAAATTTTTTGATTATTATGTTTGCTAATAGTAAACTATACAATATTATCTTTTGTTAATTAAATGGAAACTCTGATGTAGCGTAATGTTGCGCTAAATTTTGAGATAGTGAAAAAAGTCTTGTATTTAAAGGCACATATCTTATAATTAGGTTTTCATTGTTATTCACATCACTTATATAATCAAAAACACAAATCACTAATAAACACTCACAGTTTATAAAATACCACAAATAAAACTTAACGGCCTTCAACCAGACATTCACCGTTAGTAACAATTACTTTGTAACTGATTTATTTTGGCTTTTTCTATTGTCTGGTGTTGTTTCTAGGCATATTTTATTACGACAGTTACCGAGAAGCGAAGTAGAAAATACACATTAAGACTTAAAAAGAAAGAATTGCTTATATTCCTAATTGCACGAGTTGAGACAGAGCTATCGTATCATGTTGTATTGTCACTTGTTATAAAATCTAGTAGGCTGCATAAGATTAACAACTCATTTAAGGGTAACTGTATACGTTTCTATAATAAACTCCCACAAGACGTTCTAGAGATTACAATTAATAAATTCAAAGTCTTTGTTAAAAGAAAGTTGATAGAAAAATCGTATTATAATTTGCAAGAGTACTTAGACGATAGAAACGCCTGGGAATGAACGAATTGCTCTAATTTGAATTAAAATATAGTAAACTAATATGATATTGTAATGATGATGGTAACAAAAAAAAACTCGACTGAGTTTGTTGTGGGTTCTTCTCGGATCAGGGCGCGAAGGAACCCTCGTAACTTTAGATTTTAAGTCGTTCTTGAGTGCCATCATCAGACGTATATTAGAATCAGACTGTGGAAAAAAAACATAATTTGACGATTCAAAAGTGCTGTAATATGCCTACTTGAATAAAGATAATTTTGATTTTGTCAACTAGTGGTTGACACGGGCGAAGGAATAATTTACATGAATTATTAAAAATTCTACCCACAAAGACAATTTCACCCATAAACAGCCTTTGTACTTTTATATGCATTTAATAAAAGGTTGTCAATTTAAAATTATACAGAACGCTCACATTTTATTTATTTATATAAATAGTAGATATTAATATCTATCAGCGATAAGAAGATATCCAACAATCGTCATCTGTAATCTATGAGTTAGTTTCTTGTAATATCGATGACAGAAATTATCGTATTAATAAATTTATCGTCGCTATTATATTTTATGAGTCTCTACAAACAAAACGAGTATAAAATAGATGTCTGTACTTTTCCATAAGTAATAATTTCATGAAAACTTTCGAGCTTGATTTTATTACAAGCGATAACTTATACTGTATACATAGTGTTTACTAACTTTGTTTGTTTGATAAATTCTGTATTATAATGAGTTACGTAAATCAAATCAAGTATTCATTATTTAAGCAGGCTATATACTAATTATATCATATCATTTCCAATGTATGACTGATGATGATATTCAAGACTTTCAAATTACAAGATCAAGTACACAATGACCAGTTGAAGGCGAATTATTGGTTCGAAAATGAAGAATTGGTAAGAGAGCGGGGCTACGCCGGCAAAAGAAGATGACTCACCGCATTCTTTACGCGAACGAACTACATTTTTTATAGACTTAAATGTCAGGAATGAAATAAATATCGCTGCTTTTAGGTGACACAATTCAAAAGATTTCCTTTTTTTCACTGGGAAATACATTTACAAATGGAGTGTGGGACTCTCTGTTTCCAGAATACCCATTAAAACCCAGCGGAGCCCTAAAATAGGGGGCCAGAAGATCGCAAAAGCATTCCACTCCAATGGCACCCCAGATGCACTCTACAAAAGGCTCATTCAAGTAAGGGATAGCAAGCGGGCGAACGCACGCCTTCTGCTCCCTACCCTCCTATGATTGGGATGAGAGGCATTACGCGCAGCGTCGCGTTCCCGCCCCAGCGCCTCTTTCTGTAAGATGACATTCTCACAGAAAGAAGCAACCGCCTTTCATCCCGCTTTGCTGCCGATTAATAAGTTAATTATTTTCTGCAGCGAAAAGTCACTTCCAGTTGTGGACATCAAGAGATGCCGATGTGGCCCCCAAGCTGGATACTCCGCCACCGTATATTGCCGTATCGACGTGAGCTCCACATTAAAGACAGGCTGGTGAATCCTCGCGCCCCACAATCTAGTGCAGGTATTTCCCGAAGCATCCGTGCCCGGTAAGCTCCTGCACCAATCTGAAGGATAGCGAACCATGCCTTCTCGAAAGCCAGCCGTCTAAAACGGGCCTGATCGCTGGCACCGTTACATTGCCCGCCACTGGGGAGTCAAGGTCCTCTCTCTACCTGCGCATCAAGACAATTATTTCACTACGATGACAACCTTTTTAATAAAGAGCTATTTCAAAGCATAAATGTAGGCTACACTTATATTTCTATTGATAATAATTAGATATCCTTTATCAAAATGATGTAATTGTTTGGTATGATTCAAGATAATCCGAGACGTTTGCATATTATTTCGATGCCATTTCAGTTTTTATAATGCGCAAACACATAGCCTATCATCACCATCGCCAGCTCTGATATGACTTAGAGGTTACATAGAAGAACTGCTTCAATCTCTATCTATCCTAGGCTTGTTTTAGGGCTGTTGGAAGCGCGAATCTCTTCATCCTCTTTATTTAGTCAGACCAACGGGTAGATGAGCAATCCCTTGATCTTTTTCTTTCAACCCCTCCTATCACATCCAGTTTCTCCAGTTTATCTACCTGTCTTCGGGTGACATGACCAAAATATTGGAGTATTCGTTGATAGCATCAGGTGGATAGCCTTGTTGTTTGTACTTTTAGCAGCCCACGATATTCGAAGCATTTGCCTCTAACACCACATCTCAACAGCCTCTGGTCATTGCGAGAAGAGAAATTTTACAAAATTTAAAGTTAATCGTCAATAGTTTTGAAGCCCAAGTGAAGAATGAGTAAGTTTAGCGATCTAAAACTATTTTTGTATTCTTACCTAAATATTTGCCCTACAAGTGAGTTAAGTAAAGTAGGCAGATCAATAGACAATTCTCTAAATCGCAAAAGCGTGATATGCGTCACTTTAATGCCGAGCGTATACGAGATACCATCGAACGCAACAAAGGCACAATGCAATTAGGGTTCCTCAAGGTAATGAAAAGCAACAAAAAGTTCGAGGGAACGCGATACTTCCCCTAAGGCTAAACTGATACAATTATAGGTAACCTATACGATATGGATGTTTGGCTCTGAAAATCTCCCTCCTATAAATCAGGAGGTCTGTGCCCAGGGGTGAGACGTGAATGGACTACTACTTATATATATGTCGGAGAATAAGAGAGAACTGAGACGTATGAAGCACAGGGGCGTAGGGTTCTCCGCCGACATTTTTATTAATGGAATCCATTATTTAATTTGGTGCAATCAAACACTCGGATTATAATGTCCAATCACTTAATGTTCGCGATATCAATTTACACAAACTCATTAACAATATTAGCTAGAAACGCGACAGTTTCAATGGTCAACCACTCCGGCAGACCGCCACTCGAAAACTGCCGAGAGACGCGCCGGACTGCCACTTATTGACTCTGCCCCACGCCAATAGACAGATGGCGCCAGCGTTCCACAGACTATTACACACTGACCAGCGATCCAAAGACTCTTGATGGAATCTGATACTAATATCACTCAATTAAAAGCATAATTTGAAAGCATTTTGTTCTAAAAACTTTCTTCTTCTACTTTTGTGCTCAATGTGAGCAAAATTTGTTAAAAATAACACTTAAGCGTATATAATCTTCCTTAATACGTATTATCATTGATTTCCGGCGATATACTTTACGTGTTTAACCAGAATCGGTGATATATTGATAATTCTTATCTCACAAGTGGCGCTGGTTTAGCGTCGCATATAAATTTCACCCGTGTCTTTGATTAGATAATAATGCATAATCTTAATACGTGGATTCATAAACAATGACCGAATATTTTATATGTTCATTTAAAAGAGAAAACTAATTCAATTCGAAAGTTTCCTTCTCTTGTTGACGAAGTTTTTTTGATCGGCTAAACGGTCAAACTACTAAATGAAATGATTTTTAGTATCGGATGTTTGGCAGGCTGTAGGCCTTTCAGCCCATTCTCCGCAAAGAAAGTATTCCTTTTTAAGGCTTCCGTTGCATACGAAGCTGGATTGGTCGGAGGAGTACCACGTCCTTACAGAATCTGTCTATGTGTATTATCATAAATAATTGGGTAAACATTAAAACCATTGTACACCTGCAACGTCCATCGGTCCGTCGGACGTTGGGGCCCGAAGGTGCTGGAGTGGCGACCCCGCACCGGGCGGCGCAGTGTAGGGAGACCCCCCACAAGGTGGAACGACGACATAAAGAGGGTCGCCGGTAACCGCTGGAGCCAGGCGGCGCAAGATCGGGCCTTGTGGACATCATTACGTGAGACCTATGTCCAGCAGTGGACGTCCATCGGTTGAAGCGACGACGACGACGACGACGANAGAATTTTGACAAATTAAACTGTCTCATTGGTCTAGTAGTTAGCAAGTTCGACTACAGACATGAGGTCCTGGGTTCGAGTCCCGGGTCGGGCCAATACCAAATATCAATATTGAGTTTTCTATTTAAGATTTTCTCAATATTTGCCCGAAGTTGGGAAGTTGACGGTGTGATCCACCCCCGTGCCTCGGAGAACACGTTAAGCCGTCGGTCCTGCGCCTGATCTCTCTCCGGTCGTGTCGGATTCCCGTCACACCGGGCTATGTAAATGAAGGAATAGAGAGTGAACTTGTGTACTATGCCTTCCAATCCGCAGTGAAGCAGCGTGGTGGGTCTAAACCCTCTCTCGTGCGAGTGAGGAGGCCTGTGCCCAGCAGTGGGACGTTAATGGGCTGCTACTTACTTTTTTTTTAATCTTCTATTTAATAACATTGGGTAAGCAAATGAAAAAGTAGTGGACGATCGAGACGATTTACACCCAAATACTTCAAGTAGTGTAGATATTATAATAAACTTCAATTTACTCCATAGATTTGATGCATCGAGCTGATACGATTCTAGGAGTTTAAAAATATGTTTCAGCTTAGTGTCATTGTATAATGATAAAAAGAAATGCACAGGTTTAAAGGAGTTTTAAACTTTATAAAACTAAAGGGCACAAAGATAACCTAAAAACGTTTTATAAAATATGAAATTTCGTGTGTTATGTATTCTACCAAATCACCATTCGTTGAATCCCAAGCGGAAACCTTCATGGGTGGGGTAGGCCTTGAACTCATTTCATTGGAATCATCAATTGAAAGTGTTCAGGCGAGGCCAACGTACTGGGAAATGGACGCGTTTACGTAATTATGCCAAACAAACGAATTGCGGGGTAATTTTATCGTTTAATTTTTCAATTTCATCGAATTAGGTTCACCATTTCATACAAATATTTACTTCAGTGTACTGCGTTAATAAACAGTATCAAGAACTTACATACAATCATAGCACCACGTCTCATTCCCATAGGGGTAGGCAGAGACCATATCCTTCCACTTGCCACGATCCTTGGATATCTCCTTGGCTACTTTCATTTTCATTCAATCTTTTATACAAGTTCGTCGGTTTAGCGTACTCTTGACCTGGCCCTTATTTAAAATGTCCTGGATTTGGTCCAGGCACGTTTGCCTTGGTCTTCCCCATCCAACTTTGCTATTCACTCATGACTCATAAATCCTTTTTATCAGTCTCCTTTCATTCATTCTCTCTACATGCCCAAACCATCTAAGCATACCTTTCTCAAAAACTTACAACGTCCAATATGATTTAAAAGAATTTACAATTTGTACTTAGCAAAAGCCTAGCCCTTGTTACATTAAAAATAATAATAAGAGACAGATAGAGAAATGAATATTAATTGTACACCCAAGAAAAGTCCGATACCCCTCAGTGCCTGAAGACAAAGCTCTTCGAACAGTGCGTGTTGCCAGTGATGACCAATGCTTCCGAAACGTGGCCGCTGACTATGGCCCTCATACGAAAGCTCAGAGTCGCTCAGCGTGCGATGGAGAGGGCTCTATGCTCGGAGTTTCTCTATGTGATCAAATCGGAAATAAGGAGATCCGTAGCAGAACCAAAGTCACCGATATAGCCCTACGAATCGTGAACCTGAAGTGGCAATGGGCTGGGCACATAGTCCGACGGACCGATGGACGTTGGGGCCCGAAGGTGCTGGAGTGGCGACCCCGCACCGGGCGGCGCAGTGTAGGGAGACCCCCCACAAGGTGGACCGACGACATAAAGAGGGTCGCCGGTAGCCGCTGGAGCCAGGCGGCGCAAGATCGGGCCTTGTGGACATCATTACGTGAGACCTATGTCCAGCAGTGGACGTCCATCGGTTGAAGCGACGACGACGATGACGACCCAAAAAAAGGATGTCATATTAAAAAAAACATCTAAGAATGAACCATAGGAAAATGCATTCTTAAGACAGAAGCAAACTATCAATTTTTAGAAACTATTTTAGTAATAAAACATGTAAAACAAAAAAAAGTACACGTAACAAAATGATATGATTATAAATCCTAATAGGAAGTTATCATTGAATTATTCATTGTCATAAATTTTGTACATTGTAATTTTTTGTCTTCAATCAAGCTTCTGTTTTATGTTTCCTGTGTGGTGTACAATAAAGTATTTTCTATCTATATCTCTAAAGCTTCTTCTTCTTCTTCTTAGTCGTACACTCCTGGCGGAGGCGTCGTGATCGTGGTCATGCTTGTTGGTTACGGCTTTTTGCGAGTTTGCTACACAACTCTCTATTCCTAGCATTTCATTATATTTAAGAATATTTTGTGGACGTTGCGATGATGTCTCCCAGTGGTGGTCTGCGTGACAGCTCCTCCAAAATACAAAGCAAAGGAAGATCGCACTACCTAGACCACGTGCTACACCATGCTGGCTATGCCCTCCTACAGTCTATGATGTGTAAAATCATAGCTGCCAAATGTCAGTAAGTGGACGGGTATTGCAACTGCAAAGTCGTTGTTGCATCTCACAGAAGACCGGGAAAGATTTGCGGTAATAATGGCCAACCTCCATAACAGGAATGTTTAGATATATCACCAGTATTGAAAGCTCTTTAGAACGAGTGATTTAAGGAAAGGTAAGGGTTCACGGGCTGCCTCATTAGTCTAGTGGTTAGCATGTTCGACTAAAGACATGAGGTCCTGGGTTCAAGTCCCGGGTCGGGCCAATTCAAAAAATCAACATTGAGTTTTCTATTAAGATTTTCTCAATATTTGCCCGAAGTTGGGAAGTTGGCGGTGTGATCCACCCTCGTGCCTCGGAGAGCACGTTAAGCCGTCGGTCCTGCGCCTGATCTCTCTTCGGTCGTGTCAGATTCCCGTCACACCGGACTATGAGAGCGAGCAGCTTTCTCATGCGAGTGAGGAGGCCTGTGCCCAGCAGTGGGACGTCAATGGGCTGCTACTTACCTAAGGGTTTACACAGCCTTCTTCTTTGGGCGCCTCGGAAAAGAAGAAGAAGACTTAGTAAATCTTTTACCTTTTACGTTTTATACAGCTTTCGTTTCTAGCGACATATCCAAATATTTTTAGGATTTGTATCACAATCACAGTCAACGACAGTTTTAGTTTTACTAGACAATGATGAAGAAGCCTACATGATTGAATTTATGTTCAGATCCTTTAAGATCGATTACGCCACCACATTTACAGTGCATCGATCCTGCTACGATCCTTTTAATGGATAGCCCAAGTTTCAGATCCGTACAAGGTATAGGTTATACTATGCAAACATTAAAAACAATTAAATTATCCCCATCTTACCCAACAGCTGCATTCTATCAATGCAAAGCAAGTCCGAAATCCTGGGAAATGGGCGAATTTACGTAATTAACCAGAACAAAATAAATGCGGGTGTAATTTTATCATTTGTTTACAAATGCTCGGAATACAGACCGGTAACTGGGTCACATCTATTTTGCGAATGTTTATTGATGATTAAAACGTGTGTGCGTATGTATTTGGCGAAATGGTTTATAATTTTTAATTTGCTTATTTATTGTAGGCATGCTGTTATACTCTCCGTGGGAATGACGCTTGAATCTCACTGGGTCAGACTCAAGTAAAATAATTGTTTTATATTGTATAATAATCTATATATTAGGACGTTGTGGTGTAAAAGAAGATGTAGTGACTAAAACTGAGGAAGGTATGCTTAGATGCTTTGGGCACGTAGAGAGAATGAATGAAAGGAGACAGACAAAAAGGATTTATGAGTCAAGATTGAATGGGAAAGTTGGAACGGGACCAAATTTAAATAAGGGTCAGGTCTAGAGTACTCTAAACCGATGAACCTGTATGAAAAAAAGTGTAAGTGGCAGCCCATTAACCTGCCACTGCTAGGCACAGGCTTTTTCACTCCGAGAAGCGAGGGTTTTCAGAGCATAGACCTACCACGCTGCTCCATTGCGGATTGGCAGGAATAGTACACAAGTGCACTCTCATAGTCCGATGTGACGGGAATCCGACACGACCGGAGAGAGATCAGGCACAGGACCGACGGCTTAACATGGTCTCCAAGGCACGGGAGTGGATCACACCGCCAACTTCCCAACTTCAGGCAAATATTGAGAAAATCTTAATAGAAAACTCAATATTGATTTTTAAATNCTCTATTCCTTCACTCTCATAGTCCGATATGACGGAAATCCGACACGATCAGAGAGAGATCAGGCGCAGGACCGACGGCTTAACATGGTCTCCGAGGCACACTTCCCAACTTCGGGCAAATATTGAGAAAATCTTAATAGAAAACTCAATATTGATTTTTAAATTGGCCCGACCTGGGACTCGAACCCAGGACCCCATGTCTGTAGTCCAACATGCTAACCAATAGACCAATGAGGCACTTTTTATATGAATTTATGTTTATTATAATGTATTTCTTTTAATATACAACAAAGTGTTTAAAAAAATGGATACAGAGGCTTATTCTCAAATACATATATATCGGAGTAGGATTTATGGAAAATATTCTGGTATTTTCCACAAATGGTCATCCAACATTATATCAGTGGTATCGTATATTTATTAAAACTCGTAAATAACGTCCTGCCAAGATAACGATTCGTGGATTCGTTGCATTCAATAAACAAGTTGTTTGTCTGAATGCTATGTCATAGTCTGTTATTACCATATTTGTCAATGTCTCATCGATATGAATTATTTAGAATTAGTTTTGTATTCATTTCTTAATTGAACCATGCCACATTTAACTAACTTAATTAGTATCTTATAGCTTTGAATCGATGTCTTCCACATTCCCAAAACCTTTACAGTTGAAGCTACGTTAAAAATGAGGATTAGTTTTAAGTATAATGTACCTAAACTGCCTCATTAGTCTAGTGGTTAGCATGTTCGGCTACAGACATGAGGTCCTGGATTCGAGTCCCGGGTCGGGCCCCTTCAAAAATCTATATTTGACCGAAGTTGGGAAGTTGGCGGTGTGATCCACCCCTATGCCTGGGAATGCACGTTAAGCTGCCGGTCCTGCGCCTGATCTCTCTCCGCGAGTGTCGGTAGGTCTATGCTCTGAAAACCCTCGCTCCTCGGAGTGAGAAGGCCTTTGCCTAACTGTGGCAGGTTAATGGGCTGCCACTTATCTTTTTTTTCATACAGGTTCATCGGTTTAGAGTACTCTACTTCCTGCCGGCCTAATCTCTCACAGGTCCTGTCGGATTCCCGTCACATTGGACTATGAGAGTGAAGAAATAGAGAATGCACTGGTGTACTATGCCTGCCAATCCGCAGTGGAGCATTGTGGTGGGTCTATGCTCTAAAAACCCTCTCTCCTATAAGAGAGGAGGCCTGTGCCTAGCATTGGGACGTCAATAGGCTGCTACTTACTTATAATGTACGTAATTTCTGCTCTACTTAAAGTATATTAAGATACTTTATTACGTAGATATTATAAATATGAATACAAATGATTATATTTTATTATTTAAAACATTAATAACTTCTATCTGATAATGCGTAAAAACGAAAAAGATTTGGAATGTGGCAGATTTCAGTTTTGCGAATGATTTTCGAAATGAAATTACAGCAATACTAAATATCTATAGCTCTTACATTTTGTGACTATTTAATTTGGTCAGGTTTTTGAAAATTCACTCTTTGAAGTTAGGAACACACCTACATTGCTTAGACAACAGTGAGTACTTGTAATTTATTATGAACTTTAATGAATAGTAATAAAGGTCATATTGACTCTACATTTTAGTTAGAAAACGTTTGTATGGGAAACAGAAAAGGGTTGTGTTCAGGGTTTTCCCTTGCAATTATGCGAACTTTTCTCGCCGTTAAAACCATCCTTGGACTTCAACCAAGATTTTAAAAAAATAATTGGCAATATTGACCCAGGCGTTGTTGAGTTATGCGCATACGAACACATTTTGCGATCCATTTTTATATTACAGATTTTATGAAAAATAGTATAAAAGTAGTAAGTAAGTAAGTAGCAGCCCATTAACGTCCCACTGCTGGGCACAGGCCTCCTCACTCCAAGGAGCGAGGGTTTTTAGAGCATAGATCCACCACGCTGCTCCACTCTGCTCCACAACAAGTGTAATCTCTATTCCTTCACTCTCATAGTCCGATGTGACGGGAACCCGACACGACCGGAGAAAGATCAGGCGCAGGACCGACGGCTTAACGTGCTCTCCGAGGCACGAGGGTGGATCACACCGCCAACTTCCCAACTTCGGGCAAATATTGAGAAAATCTTAATAGAAAACTCAATATTGGTTTTTCAATTGGCCCGACNAATAGTATATTAAATTATTAAATGACGAGTAGCAAATTAAAATGCCACATGTCATTTGTAAATATTAAAACTACCTAACCTTCAAACGAATTAGCATAAAAACGCTGCACATCTTCGTGATGCTAATCACTCGTTGCATCCGGAAACATTTTACCCTCATGCACCTAAAGAAACCTCACTTCAAAACCTTAACACAGTTTGTTAAGGTGTAATATTAATTATAGTTTCATTCTAAATCGAGAGAAAGAAAACATTAAGGTATTTTTAGTACATTTATTAAAAAAAATAACTTAAAGATACTTCATATGTTATGCCAACTTATCACAGTCGACAAAACTATAAACTAATTTATAAACAAATATTATATTTGTAATGGCACTGTTGTAAATCATAAAATTATCGTAAATATGTTAACATATAACTTAATAAACAAATAACATTGTATCATTATGTAAATAATAAATAAATGAAGTTCTATAATACTTACTAGCTTGATAAGGAATTACGAGATAAATCAACAAATATTAACATTAAGAAGACGGTCTATTAATAAGTACATGTAGGTGTTTATCTATCTATCTATTACAAGAAACACTCATTTATTATAGAGCTAATCTTATATAGTGTATGACATTATCATTATATTTTGTTGTTATTCTCTATTCTTCTGTTTTAAATGATGAATAATACATGGTAGTCTTCCACAGGGTTTTTTTTAAATCTATTTATTAAATAAATACCGGTAAAAAACAAGAAGTTAACTTTATATAATAAAAATAAGTAAGTAGCAGCCCATTAACGTCCCACTGCTGTGCACAGGCCTCCTCACTCCAAGGAGCGAGGGTTTTTAAAGCATAGACCCACCACGCTGCTCCACTGCGGATTGGCAGGCATAGTATACAAGTGCACTCTCTATTCCTTCACTCTCCTAGTCCGATGTGACGGGAATCCGACACGACCGGAGAGAGATCAGGCGCAGGACCGACGGCTTAACGTGCTCTCCAAGGCACGGGGGTGGATCACACCGCCAACTTCCCAACTTGGGGCAAATATTGAGAAAATCTTAATACCCAGGACCTCATGTCTGTAGTCGAACATGCTAACCACTAGACTTATGAGGAAGTTACTTTACATAATACCACTTCTAAATTCTCGTTATATTTTATCTTTTTAAGTAAATGAATAGTATACTGGTATTTTTTCTGGTTTTTTTTCACATCTTTTAGTATTAAATATCCATAGACAAAACCCAACATTAATTTAGACATAGATACACTAAAAAATTACAAAAAAAAATTACCTATATTTATTTATACATACACACATAAATATATAAAGAAATATTAATTAAAAAATTCCTATAAATTAACATAATTGTTACAAAATTCACCTGTTCATTATAACTCATTAAAATTATAACAAAATACCTTTTTATCTACGATCTGAAACAACTCAATTCAAAGAAATTATTCTTGAAATAAATTATTACAACTACCGTCATCTTAGACATAAACTCGTAAATTTCTAACACAGAAACAGCTATAGAGCATTCTTATTATGACACATATATAAATAAACTATTATCTACTAAAATAACACAATAATTTAACTTAAACATGCTATAATTTTAAAAAAGCAGCTGAAAATCATTTGTGCTGTTACTTAAATCCAAAGATCTTATTGTATTGATAAAAATGTGATAACTTGGATTATTTTGACGATAAAAACGATAATTTTATCGTTTATGGAACAAAATACGTTTATAATTGGTATTAACCTTCAATTAGGCTGAAAAATCACTTTTAAATCGTCAGTAGTCTGTTGAGAAGAAACCAGCAAGAAACTCAGTGGTTACCTTTTTAAAAATAGTTTTGTAGGTTAGAATATGTAATATTTCGCTTCTGCCTGAAACTAGAATCAAATTCAAATATTACGGTTGTTAAAAATGTATATAATCAACCCGACAAATGATTTCTGAACTTTCTTAAAATAAATCTAAACTATTTCGATGAAATACTGAGATAAATCTTAGCTTATATTATAAAAAAACTTAGAGTAAAGTACATTACCTTTATGACACTCTTTACACGTTAAAAATAATTCTTGCAAATAATTTAATTGAAAATTACTCACAATCCAAACGAATTAGAGATCTTTACATTTGCGATAGTATTTAGGAATAAATATATTAACTAAAACTTCACTATTATGGAGTAAAACTTCCGTTCGCCTTACCTAGTTACACTTTTCGTAACGCTCTCATCTTTTACCAGCTCCATCCAAGTCAATCGTGCGAAACGCTCTCGTCACGCGTTAACCAGCATACCAGAATCAATCGAGTGTGCTTTAGACCACATAACTGAAGTAAAACAACCATCCATTCGCCTCTCCCAATCACACTCTTCGTAACGCTCTTGTTGTACAATCATCAGCTTACGCCCCAAGTGAAGCATGCGAAAAGAAGATTTACTTCCGATAAAACGAGTATGCTTTAGACCACACGACTGAAGTAATACATTCGTTCGATTCCTCAAATCACACTTTTCGTAACGCCATCGTAACGCATTCCCCAGCTTACCCAAATAAAACGAGTTTGCTTTAGACCACTCTACTGAAGTAAAAACCCATTCACGGTCTCATCATTCATCAACTACATACAGCAGCAAAGTCAAATGATTGTGCTTTAGACGACACAATTGAAGTAAAACAACCGTTCGTCTTACCTGGTCACACTTTTCGTAACGCATTCACCAGCTTACTTCCCTAGTCAAGTTTTACTTCAAAAACATTATATATAAATATTCTTTATATACACAAAAACATATAATTCTCTAGATATTTTGATTACACATCTAACGGGTAGTGAAAACAGTTTCATTTACTAGTGTCTATACCGTGACCCTCAATCCACTACTAGTGACCTATATACGACATTAAACACCATATATCACTACACATACAACATTAATGCTAAATAAACCCGTACACAGTATATAGGTAACATTTTTCAGAGTTACTTCATTTCAGCTCCGAAAAGTTAGGATTTTATTAATCCATTTTATAAATGGGTAAGGAATCTTCTATTTCTTTATATAAGCAGTTCAACATTCATCGTTTTCATATAAAACTGGCATCCTCAGCCGTCTTTGGCGACGTTTTTTCTGAGCGGGCTTTGATTTACGAAATTCAACGCAACTGCATTCTGCGTCCTCTGGTAAAGGGGGTAAATTCCTCTTTATCCGCCTTGGTAGCACACATTCAGCAGCGAAACTGCTATTATCTTTGTACCTCAACATATCCACATCGGGGTACAACATCGATAAGGACTGGGATGTGAATTTCACCAACATGTTTGTTAATTAAAAACACAAGCGCTCGACTTTGCGTTGGAAAACAAACTGAACCTGGCGCGTACAGTTTCTACATAACAACACGCTCCGAGTTACAAGTCGATTATTTTTAGATTGCATACTGTGTGTTAATATGTCGTAGTAAATATGGTAATGAGCCAAGTGCGTCTCGCCTTTGCTCCGATAGTTATTCGACGTGAATACGTCTTTAAGTACATAAGAAGGTAATTCATACAACGAATGATAACTAAACCTCTGGATAACTAAAGGATCAAGGGATTTATTTATTTTTATTTTATTTATTAGGTACCCAACAGAACTAACTATCTGCCTTATTGGTCTAGTCGTTTTTTTAACGCCTTTGTGGGACTCGCTGGTAAACCAGAATACCCACTAAAACTCAGCGATACCCTCCGCTTCCTTTACTAGAGCACCAGAGGATCGGTAGACGCAATCTACCCTGGCACTCCGGAAGATTCCTCTGGGAAACTTAAGAAGAAGGAAGGAGAAGCGCAAATCGACGCCTCCTACCTCCCAACCTCCTGCGCCGAAGTAAAGGAGCGTCTACAGCGTTCTCCCTGTGCCTCTCATGTGCCTCCTTCAGCAAAATAACACTTTCACAGAAGGAGACAACTGCCCTCCACTCCCTTTCACCGGTGAGCATTGCGCCAACTATGCCCTCCAGTGAAAGGTTTCCTCTGACCAACGACGTCAATAGATGCCGCTGGGGTCCCCACGCCGGGCATTCTGCCAGAGTGTGCTGCACTGTATCTACAGGTGCAT
>JACTOM010000188.1:743492-937440 GCA_015832385.1 Elymnias hypermnestra
AATTTTAAATTAGAATACAATCAAAATTAAATCTAATAATAACAAAAATACTAAATACTAAATAAAACTAAGGGTATAATTCTTCCTCGTCATTTTCGTATTTGTACAAATTTATAGTATGTTGTACTTTTTTATTTTTGTCACGATGAACTGCAAGCCAATACTTAAGAATGGAATTCTTCGGGCACTCCGAACACATCTTGAGGATAGTATTCTGAGAGTCACGAATGCGAGTCCAAAATGATGCGATTCGAGATCTTATAATCGCGAAGTAGTCCGGTACTCTGGCGTCGGCAAACATACCCGAAGCACTGCAGTATCTCGGTAGTTTCATCAAAATGCGGTATGTATTATTTATACATCATTCTGATGCCACTACGTGAGTTGTTCGTGCAATTGGCCGAAAGTTGACACGTGTAGAAGCACTGACAGTATGCTCTAAACAGTGTCAACTTTGCTCCAGCACTGCAACGGGCGAATCGACGTGCGAGCATGTTGCACCGAACAGCCAGAGCCCTCTTTTCTCGTTTAACATCTTCGTCATCCCGCAGATCCTCCGTCAAAACTAAACGTTTATTGTATTCCGCGAGGATGTTTTCAATTTCATATTGATTATATTAACACGTATGCGTAACCCGCATTTCAGTATTTATAAACAACACATATAATTTTACTTTAAAAGCTTTAACTCTTCGCTATTTATCGGAGCCTAGTAGACAATGTTTTGAAAAACGTAACCCGGCAGATTTGTATGTAGCATAGTTCAACACCGGAGCTGCGTGTTGGGTGTTCGTTACACCGACGAAGAACAGAGGGCGCTATTGTTGATGTGATATGCAAATGGTTTACGAAAAGCTTTTGACAAAAACTACAATGTGAACAGTGCAATTAAGAACAATCAGCGCAACTCAATAATTTTATTGTACCGGCATACAAATATAAAACCATACAGATTGAGATCAAGATTTTTAAGATATTAAAGATATTTCATATTCCCCTCTCGCGAACATATATCACAAAAAATTCCCCAAACAATAGACTATGTAGTACATATAACCGAATTTGTGCAATTAATCCTAGCATTGACATATTCTGTGACAACATACAGTGCTTCAAATCAAAAATTTAGTGTAGTTGTTGTGTGTTGTAGTCAGTCAGTCAGTGTATCATTTGCTGTATATAGTTTAGTTTATCGTTCATCGTTAATTAATTAACCTTTTGATTTGTCTAACAAACACATTCTTGAAAGCTGTGTATGCCTATAATTGGTTCATACATTAGAATGTATCATTATTACTAACAATAGTTTATCAGCGTTTAATGTATGTGCTGTTGATGCTCCTAAATAAATAAATAAATAAATAAATAAAAAGATATTGTTTTTATCTATGGTATTTAAGTTGCAAGATTACCTAGACGATAGAAACGCTTGGGAGAGAACAAATTGCTCTAATTTTAAATAAAATATAGTAAACTAATTTGTTATTGTAATGATGATGGTAAAAAAAATACCCGACTGAGTTTGTTGTGGGTTCTTCTCGGATCAGGGCGCGAAGGAACCCTCGTAACTTTAGATTTTAAGCCGATCTTGAGTACCGTCATCAGATGTATATTAGAATCAGAGTGTGGAAAAAAAATATAATTTGACGATTCAAAAGTGCTGTAATATGCCTACTTGAATAAAGATATTTTTGATTTGATTTGATTTGATATAGTACAACCCTATCGAAGTCCTACAGTGTCTACTACGTTAAAACAATGTAAAAATCGGTTGAGTTTTATTGCATCTTTTGAGGGATGTTTTCTCCATTTCATATTGATTTTATTACCCGAATTTCAGTATTTGTAAACTACACACATATGCCTTTACTTTAAAAGCTCTTCCCTATTTATGGGAGCCTATTAGGCAATGTTTTGGAAAAACGTGACCCAGCGGATTTGGATCTCGGTAGTCGTCAAAAGTAGAAGCTTCGTTATAAAGCACCGTAAAACAGTTCAATTCTTATAATATTAACATGTGTGTGTAACCCGTATTGATACACTACACACAAAAGTCTTTACTTTGAAAAGCTCTTACTCCTCTCTATTTATGCGAACCTAGTAGACAATGTTTTGCAATAACGTGACCCGGCGAATGTGTATCTAGGTAAGTTATTAAATGCCCAATGGTGGATATATTTCAATGTGGCAAGTAGTGTTTGTTCCCAGCGGTTTCAACTGCGAAGGTTCCCAAGCCCGTGTGAATATGGGACTATTCGCTTTCAGTGACCTTCTAATTCACGAAAAGGATTCTGCTACGTTATTGTAGTGTCCTGCTTTATTTTCCGCCGGATAGTGCTTTTATGCAACGGCGTCGACCGTATGTCAGGAGTGTGGGATTCGGCGAACAAGAAGGCCTTGCAATACCCATTAAAACCCAGCGGAACCCTCTTCATCCATGAATGAAACACCAGGGGTTCAACTTACGCATTCATCCCTGGTGTCCAGGATGAATCAGACTCAGAATTCTCGAAGACGGAAAGACTTACGCTAACAGGCGCTGCCTTGTACCCCGCCACCGCCAGCGGAGTGAGGGAGCGTCCATTGCAATCTCTCTCTCTCATAATGTCCTGCTAGGGATGTTTACAAATTGATATTGATTTTATACATATGTGTGAGTAACCAGTATCTAGTGTTCAGTATACACTACACATATAAAGATCCTTCACTTTAAAAGTTGTAACTCTTATCCATTTATGGAAGCCTAATAGGCATTGTTTTGGAAAAACGTGACGCGGCAAATTTATATCTCGTTGTTTGGCAATACATAAATCTTTGCTATAAAACAGCGTAACGGTTCAGTTTCATTGAATCCTTGAGGGATGTTTACAATTTCATATTGATTTTATTAACCTGAGGGCGTAAGCCGTACGTAGTACACTACACACAAATGCCTTTACTTTAAAAGCTCTTACTCTTCTCTATTTATGGGAACCTAGTAGACAATGTTTTGGAAAAACGTGAGCCGGCGAATTTATATCTCAGTTAGTACCCCGTGTTTTTATTTATTTATTGATTTTATTAACAAGTGTGCGAAAACCTTCTGTTAAAAGTTTACACACATACTCGTATATATGTTTTTATTTTAAAAGCTCTAACTCTTCCCTATTTATTAGAGCCTAGTAGGCAATGTTTTGGAAAAATGTTACCCGGCGAAATCATATCTTGTTAGCTGCCAAGAGTAAAATAAATTTATTGCTACATCAAAACAACAATTTCATTGTATCCTGTGAGGGATGTTTTCAATTTTATATTGATTTTATTAACCTGTGTCCATAACCCATATTAATTATTTATACACTACACACAAATAAGTGCCTTTACTTTAAAAATTCTTACTCTTCTCTATTTATGGGAACCTAATGGACAATGTTTTGGAAAAACGTTACCTGGCGAAATCATATCTCGTTAGTTGCTAAGATTATTTGCTACATTAAAACAACGTAAATCGATCAGTTTCATTGTATCCTGTGAGGGATTTCAATTTTATATTGATTTTATTAATCTGTGTGCGTAGCCCATATTTAAGTATTACACTACACACAAATGCCTTTACTTAAAAAGCTCTTCTTCTCTATTTATGAGAACCTAGTAGGCAATGATTTGGAAAAATGTGACCCGGGGAATTTATATCTCAGTAGTTGCCAACATTGAAAGAGTTGTTTTGACAGTGATCACTTGCGTAGTTCTCAATCTCGTGGGAACATGAGAATTTCTCTCCGTATTTTTATGTGGCAGCTTTTTAGACGTTAAAAAATGGGGTTTATGTAAGAAAAGCTGCAAGCAAAAACGGTTCACCTGACACTAAGCTTATCCCGTGCATTGATATTCTGAGTCTGACTGACTAATACATCCACATCGCCACTTCACTAACATCTATTTAAGATACTAGTTTAAATAACTGCAATCCAAATTTTTAATGTGGCATTGTTTCTATATTTTACATTGTTTTAGTTCATACATAGTTTCATGGGCTACTTATCTCCAAGGTTGTCTGGAGGAGATCGCTTTAAGCGATAAGACCGCCTTTGTACACTTTTATCTAAAATTTTGTTAGTGTTTTCTTTCAAAATCTGTATGTTTGTGTGCAATAAGAATAAATAAATAAATAGTTGCGAGGAGGATTAAAATCAGTGACCCTAGTCAGTGCACGCTAACCTGCTTATTCAGATAATTTGAAAAATAGTTTATATTCTAATTTATTAGAGTCTGAACTGGTGAGAGACTTCGGCCTAACAGCAAAGTCTTGCCTTCAAGCAAAAAATAAACCATAAAACGTAAATTGCTTCTTAACAGCTATCGCGCATCCATCTTACACCGTCAGAGGGGAATCACCAGACGCTGACGAGTTAGGAAGGTTAGGGTTCTAGCTGACAAAGCCTAGACTTAAAAATGGAAGGAGGATCTCGGGTCCTCAGTAGCGGTTGGAGCCATGGTAGGGGCGATCCGCCCTCATCTGAACAAATGGCTGGGCAGAGAGCACGGATCGTTGTCCTGCAGGTTGGTACAGGTGCTTACTAGTCATGGTTGCTTTAGCAAATACCTGTATTAAAGTGTTGGCTATGAGCCCTCGACCAGCTGTCACGAGTGTGTATCAGTTCCTCCTTAGACACAGCCCACTTCACCTGGGGACCTCAGCGAGTCATTATGACGTCACTGATCGGCACGGACTTCTCACTAGCAAGTATTATAAGAGCAAAACTTATCAGTGAGCAGGCCTGGAGAGCGGTTGCCTCCTTTTGCAAGGCCGTCATCTCGCTTAAGGAGGCTCAACAAAGGGGGAGGGTGAGTGCCACCGAAACACACCAGCCCCGAAGAAGGGGTGCAGGAAACAGGAGGCGGAGGTTCACACAACTCCTCCTCCTGTAGAATAACTGTGAGCCGACTGCAACCGATTAGCCAGAGAGGCATGCCTCAACGAACCTCTGGCTCCCCACTCATGGTTGATGGCGGTCTTGCTGGGTTTTAGTGGGTATTGCGAGTTCGTACCCACAGTCGGGGTGCGTAAAATCATTTCCCAGCGACAAAAGAAACCATCTTAGACAGTATCATTCACCATCAGGTGGGATTACAGTCTAACGCTATCACTGTCTATGTAAACACCTCTATTGTGTTTATGATACCCTGATAATTAAAGTTTTCAATTTCGAGAGCATTGTTTATAGAGTTATCATCGCCCTGGTAGAATTAATCCAGTACATCTCTTGTGCATGTATGTTTGCCTAGTACCTGATGTTTTGGGAAAGACGTGACTTCACTATGGTTTAAAGACGTTAGTCAGAACTTTTACAAGTATGTTGCCATAATCGTAAATCGTAGTTGCTGTTCCCGGCGATGTCACCCGCGTAGTTCACGATTCCATATAAATATTGTTATTCGTCGGATCGAATTAGCAGCTTAAACCATTCTCAAATTAATCTGATTAAAATTGTTAACAAAATCAGTCCAGCCGGATAACAGGAGTTAATTGTAGTTGTTTACTTGTCTTTTAAATGAATTTGCTCACTTAACTTCTAAATTACTGAACCGATTTTGACAAGACTTTATCAGCTACAGTAGACGTAAGACGACTTTATCTTGAAGTTTCTGGGTAAAGTATCAGAAGTTAATCATATAATTTCCATGAAACAAATAAACATTTCCAATAAATAAATAAAACTTGAGCGATCGGGGGATCTCTCTTGTCACTCAAACTTCATTTTACGTTTCTACCAAAACATCAGCTACCAGGATACCATATACATATAGGAGTGTGTTAGTTAGTATAATATTGTTCATTCATTCACACATGTTTATAAACAGGCACACCCTTAAATCCAATACCGGGCGTTCGAAATTGAAAACATCAGCTACCAGGAGACTATGAACAGAAAAGAGTAACAATTTTGTTACTACGTGACTTATAACATCTAAAAAAACCAGTGCTTTCATTGGTCCGAACGTCAGCTGATTTTGATTTTGTGTTTAATTGCCAGTTTTTTTTAGGTAAAGTATGTCGAGAAAGGAATCACTTTAAGATTAAGTATATTTACGGATTTCCCCTTATTCCCATGGAATCCGGAAATGGGCAGATAACACTGCGAGGAGCAGGTAGCAATAAATCCTTGACTCGGATTCATCAGGAATGCATAATAAACGATATTGATTAGCTTTAAAGCGGTAACGCGGATTTATTTAACGAAAACTTGCATGAAAACTAAAAATTTTAGTTAACACTTTTACATTTATAGTGCCCTGCTAGGGATGTTTTCAATTTAATATTGATTTTATTCATATGTGTGTGCAACCCGTATCCAAATGTTTATACCCTTCACATATACTCCGTATATCAACTTTTATTTTAAAAGCTCAACTGTTCTCTATTTATGGAAGCCTAGTAAGCAATGTTTAGGAAAAAAAAAATCCCTAGTGCCAATAGAGCTCAGTCTAAGACACTCTCACTAACTATTTGCATTGGTGTGTCAGTAAGGTAATTGCCGTGGCAATATGGGGAAATACGCATCGCGGAAAAGAGTCACCTTTTGAACTTTCACATCAAACGAAACATGAGTAACATGATTTCCCTGGATTCCCATGGAATCGGAACTCCGCGGATGAGACCGGAGGGACAGCTAGTAATAAATCCTTAAATCGGATTCATCTAGAATGCGTAAAAAATGATTTTGAAAAGCTTTGAAGTGATATTGAGTTACAATTATAATATGACTTAAAGATTACTACATTTATAGTGTATATTACTACATTAGGGATGTTTTCAATTTGATATTGATTTTATACGTATGCGTGAGGAAGCCGTATTCAAGTGCTCGGAATACACTACATACATACTCGTAAAGAGCTTTAATTTAAAAGCTCACCTGTTCTCTATTTATGAGAGCCTAGTACTCATTGTTTTGGAACAACGTATCACGGGACACGTTTCCAGAGAGGTTTTACTAGCGTAGTGTGTTCACTATATTAGTTTGCAACACTTAAAATTACTAAAACATTGTGCATTACGAAAGTTGCCTCGTAGTGCATTGTGCACTATGTAACTTTAACAAGCAGAACCAGTCTCTCGTGCTGCCTTATGGTGATGCAGTTTTAAGAGAAATAGTCAAGTAATTATTAGTATAGTGCAATTTATGGAAAATTATATAATGGAGGGAATGAAAGTTGTTAGTTAATATAAGTTGCCGATCTCGTGCGAAAAACGTATTAATAATGAACGTCGCGAAAGGAGTCACTTTCTGCCCGTCACATCAAAAGAGGTGTGCATTTTTAGAGAAATTATAATAAATTACGTAATTACTTTAAAGAAAATTAAACAAAGTAACTCTTTTCGCAATTACCATGAATATTTACGGATTTCTCCTTTTTCCTGTGGGATCGGGGACTGCTTAGATGACACCGCGAGGAGCAGTTACTAAAGGAATGTGTAATAAATGATATTGAATAGCTATAAAGTTACTGTAAAACAACTTAAAGAAAACTTGCATGAAAATTTAAAATTTTAGTTCACACTTCTATATTTATAGTGCCCTGGTAGGGATGTTTTCAATTGGATATTGATTTAATTCATGTGTTGAGTAAACCCGAATTTTATTTTAAAAAGCTACTACTCTTCTCTATTTATGGGAGCCTAGTAAGCAATGTTTTGGAAACAAGTGACCCGGCGATTTTCTCACGACGGATGCCAATTGTGTTTCCTAACTGTAACCAGCGGAGACACTCACCTCCATCCCGATCTCCTGGGAACATGGGGAAACACGTTCCTAATGAATATCGCGAAAGAAGTCATTTTTTGTAACTTTCAAATCGAGGTTTTTAGAGCAGATGAAGAATTGTGATGAGTATAAAACGAAAATTTTAGATTGCATTTATTTTTTCTAAACTAAAAAAAGGCAATTTAATTAGTATTCATTAGTTAAATAGGAAGTTTTGAAATAATATTACAATAATATTTCGTGTCATCCACCTAGTTGTAAGTCCCGGCAGAAAATGCAGAAAGCCGTTCTTAGTAAGAGACTATATTGCGAAAGGTGTCACTATAATAAATTTCAAGACATTCGGGTGAATAGTTTTGGAAATTTTTAGGGCCTCGCTGGCACAATAACGTACTACTCGCTGTACTAACAGAGATCCCGGGTTTTATTCCCGGCAGCGCAAGTTCAGAAATATGCATTTTCTTGTCCGAGTCTAGAATGGTGAGAGGTTATGGCCGAAGTTACCACCCAAAAACCCGCCCCACAAACCAAGAAATTTGCGTTCCGGTACGATGACGTGTAGAAAGACATGAATTACTACCCTCTTACCAATATTGCGCGTTTCACATCACATACCACTAGGTGAGATTACCGGAAAGAAGCACGGGTTCTTAAAGAGCACTTTTCGAGTGCGAGGCCTGAAAAGGGCTCGCTCCCAAGGGAAACGCCGCCCCAAGGACGTCTCCTGCGAGACCGAGCCTCGGCTTGGAACGACGTTATATCGGACAATGGCAGGGGGGGGCTGTTCAAAAGCGTCCCCAGCAGCGTGGGTGGAGTCCACGTCCGGTTGATGTCAGAAATTTGGAACCTCGACTCCGCCGGCGGTGTTGGTGTGTAACGTTTGTGTTAGTGTCGAATCTTACCTGATAAAGTAGATTGTCGATTGTCGTCGAGTCATCGGGACATACTTGGGTCTTCTCCTCCTAGGCGGAACGCTTAGAAGAACCCTAAAAGAGGAAGAGTTAACCACTATAGGGTTACTATGTTTATAATGGCTCTCCCGAAATAATTTTCGATGAGCGATTTAAAATGTCTCTTTAAAGAGGGGAGTTATAAGTCCCTAAGGAAGTCGATATTTTTGACGTATCAGGGGCATCCAGTAGCCATCCTCATGAACCTTATTTGGAGCGTCTGCAGGCGGGCCAGTCTGCGCTCTGGCATGTATACAAAAACGACGCTGGCGAAAGATATGATGGGGCGGATGCATGTTTTGTAAAGTGTCACCTTGTGGCGAAGTGACATTTTACTCTTCTTGCAGATCAGGGGGAGCGAGATTACAATTATTCTATATATGTTGACATATAGCCTAGCTGGCCACGTCGGTTTCTTCCGCGTAGTTCCCAATCTACCCCCAGAATATATACTAAGAAATCGACAATTATCCGATTAAGAAGGAGCAGTAAGAGAAGTAGCAGCACAACACGAATCAATGTTGTCACCCAAAGAGGAGAGTCACGTTATAACCAAAATATAGACTACTAGGGAAACATACACATGGTAGAGGTATGTCACTACAATACAGTCATACATATTCGACACACCCTAAATCAATACCGTGTGCTCGAAATTGAAAACATCTGCTATCAGGCTATCATAGCCGTAAAGAAGATGCAACTCTATAGACAAATAATAAGTGGAGATCTCTTTTATTAATTTACGTTTGTTGTACATGAATAAATTTCGCAAGCGGAAAAACTTTATATAAAATATATGTTACAGTCCTTAGCGTAATAAGTTCTTTGATCCTTCTAATATCCAGTGGTGTAATTGAATATCGGAAGGAGACGATAGGTTTGTAGCTACAACACTGTATCCCACGATTTTATTTTAATGGCCTCCCTGTGGATTCGATTTTAAAGACGTATCCACGTCTTAAAATTTTACAGTGAATTTTAAAAGGGGATCTATTTTGCCATACATGATTTTTGATGAAGATGAAGCTCTCAAAAGACAATAAAACCCAGATTTTGAAATATTCCTTATTGATTCATCGCTGTCTTAGCGTGATGATATATAGCCTACAGCCTTCCTCGAAAAATGATCTTTTTTCAAATCCGACCAGTACTTTCCGAAATTTGCGCGTACAAGCCAACAAACTTCGGGTTTACAATATTAGTATAGATTACATAAGCTACTTTATGAGTTTGTCAGAAATAACACTATAAAGGGTACTAACAATTATTAATTTTAACTATTTATTTGAAAATTATTACAGAAATAAATAAATAGGATTTTCTTAATAAAGGGTCGATATCCAAACTAAAATATTCTTTACTTCCAGTAAACTCTTTTTGTCAATTATTCTACCACCGGTTCACAACCTACAGACTAGATTGAGAAGAATGCGGCAAGAAACTCCGTAGTCTTTTACTTTTTTGTTTTTATCCATGTTATATTTAATATAAATTAGAGTAAAATACATCATCAACATTAATTATCATTAAATATAAAAACAAATATAACACAATTTGACGGCCTCGCTGGCGCAGTGGTGCTAGTATTCGCTTTGCTAGCGGAGGTCCCGGGTTCGATCCCCGGTAAGACAAATTTAGGAAATTGTATTTTCTAATTTATCTGAGTCTGGACTGNCAGTTTTAATTTAAAGAAATACACTTAGCTATGTATCGCAGAGTAGCCCATTTTATGACACCACTAACTTAAAATACAATAATTCGTAGCTAACGTTGATTAAAAACTCAACTAACTTCGACGGCTATAAATATCTTTCCAACTAATGAGGCTATTACGGCAAAACACCAATGAGAGTGTTTTTCGCCAAATACATTTCTTATTTATTGACAAAAAACTATTCCCTGTTAGTTTTTAATAGTTACAATTAAAATAGTTTAAGTAATTCTAATCGTTTATAAAACATTACACCTATTATATCGCAAATTGGCATCACTTACAATGTTTACAAATACACCAATCGGAATCAACATTTGTGATGTTTCAAGGTCATCGTTTTCTAAGAATACGATTTAGTCAAATGACTAACCGTACCCTTTATTCAAATTATTATTTGAATTAAATTATTTTATATATACTAACACGTTCCTTATAATATTAGCTATCTGCCAGTGAAAACCTCGTCTAAATAGATGTAGTTACGAAAATTAGCAACAAATTGTGTAATAAAAAGTTAGAACTTATGGTTGAATTCAAGATCGAAGAAGTTATTGTCCGAAAAAAACAGAAAAATGGGTACCTAAGTTCTTCCTTACATTATCAGCTGTCCTCTATTTAAAGTTACATCAAATCAAATTAAAATATCTTTATTCAAGTAGGCATATTACAGCACTTTTGAATCGTCAAATATTTTCTTTTTTTTCTTTTCTTTTCCACACTCTAATTCTAATGTACGTCTGATGATGATACTCCAGGACGACTTAAAATCTAAAGTTACGAGGGTTCCTTCGCTCCCTGATCCGAGAAGAGCCCACAAGAAACTCAGTCGGGTGTTTTGTTTTTTTTTGTTATCATCATCATTACAATATCATATTAGTTTAATATATTTCAATTCAAATTAGAGCAGTTCGTTCACTCCCACGCGTTTCTATCGTCTAAGTACTCTTGCAACTTATAATACGATTTTTCTATCAACTTTCTTTTAACAAAGACTTTGAATTTATTAATTGACATTTCTAAAACGTCTTGTGGGAGTTTATTATAGAAACGTATACAGTTACCCTTAAATGAGTTGTTAATTTTATGCAGCCTACTAGAATTTACAACAAGTTTGTTTTTGTTTCGTAAGTTATATGATATACATTCACTCTTTTTATTAAAAGAGTCAATGTTTTTGTGTACGTACAACAAGTTTTCTAATATGTATACGCAGTGAACTGTCATTATGTTAACTGCCTTGAATTTGTTTCTTAGCGACTCTCTTGGACCCATATTGTAAATCGCACGAACGGCCCTTTTCTGCAGCACAAATATTGCATCTATATCAGCAGCATTACCCCAAAGTAGAATACCGTATGACATAATGCTGTGAAAATAGCTGAAATATACCAGTCTGGCAGTATCAACATCTGTCAGACGACGAATTCTTTTAACTGCGTAAGCCGCAGAGCTGAGCCTGTTCGATAGACCACTTATATGGGGCCCCCCACTGTAATTTATTGTCTAATGTTATACCTAAGAAAGCGGTATCTACAAGGTCAACATCAAATTCGGACAAGCCGTTAAGAAGGATAGCAGCAAAGAGACTATAATTTAATAAGAAAAAGGTGTTTTATGACGTTATTACTGACTAAGAAAAGGTAACTAGGTAAGTTGAGAATAGTTGAGTAAAATATACATACGTATTTCCTATGTTGTTTCAAAAATGATCGGTTTTCGTTGGAGAAAACGCAGAAATTCTGCTGTTCCTGGCATTAACTTGTTGTATGTGTTAGTTGCCTATTAACATTGGAACACCCTGGTGGGTGTAAGCTGCAAATGATGAAGCTTGTATCCAACAATGGGACGAGAATACTTGTTTTATAGTTAGTTCAGCTTCCGCAATCTACAGAAATCTAGTTGTATCGGGAATAAGTTTTAATCAAAACATAGGCTACTAGGAGTTCATATCATTGAAAGAGCTTTCAAGCTATAAAAGGGAAAGTACTACGTCTAGGATGTTTACTATAAAAGCGTATACAACATTGGAAACGCGAATAAACTAAAAAAATCGATACCAAATTGAAAACATATGTTGACTGGACGATATTCAAATGGATATTTCATGTAAAAAGTGGCCAATTAATAACTATTTAACTTATAATTCAACTTTACATAATGCTCTGAATAAAGTTTTACTATAGTTTGTTACCTCATAACTTTCGACTGGGTGAACCGATCTTGATGATTCTTTTTTTATATGCAAGGTGCACTACCTTTCATATAAAAAATTCCCGCCGGGTCCCATTTTTTTAGTCCAGTTCTGATGATGGTATCTATGAGAAAACTACATATTATTTGTTTGGAGTAGTTTGTTTTTGAAGGCAGTTCTTTTTTTGTTAATTAATTTATTTATTTTTAGTAAATCTGAAGTAAACTAATAAATTTGTCTCGATATGGGTTTGAAATTTACATTGGTATCATCACACCAGGGATCGAACCTGCAACCTCAGGCGTTGCAGGTTGGTTACTTTGCCACCCCGCTATCACCAGGGTAATCAAGCTCATCATTACTACGCAAAAGTTCCCCCCACGCCCTACCCACTATAGCCGCTTCAAACACATAATACACCATAAATTAATATTACAAAGTAGTGACAAACGTAAGATCATAGCAATTTGTTTACAGACAGAAAGATACTCAGCCACAAATCGCACACTGTAAGCCGTTGAGGAGTTCCATTGATCATCATATTTAACGACGACAATTACTTGAGTATAATCACATTACCGTAGGTGACTCCAATAACCTGATAGCCTATAAAAGATTCTGCCGAGCATCGTTAATTTGCTTCTAAGAATTGAAGAGTTCCGTTACTTTGTCATGGATCCCATGATCAAAACCTAAACAAACTATCATCAAATAACCTTTGAAGTATACCCTTTCCAATAAAAAACGAATCAATGAAATCGGTTGGGGCTTCATGCAAATTTATGACTTATACGGTTTTCTCATGGATGCCATCATCAGAACTGGACCAAAAAAATGGTAAGATCGGTTCACCCAGTCGAAAGATATCAGGTAACAAACCTAAAAAAAACTTCAAAAGAAATGATATAACCTCCTTTTTTTAGAAAGTCTGTCAAAGCATTGAGCTTGTTGTGGACTCTTCTCTGAACAGGGCGTAACCTTAGTTTCTAAGTCATCTCTAATATCATCACCAGTCATAGATTGTAAATAATATATGGAAAAAAATACTTAACTATTCAAAAGTGCTGTAATAGCCCAATGGAATGATGAATCATTTAATGTTGAATTTCACCTTAATCAGAATACATCATTGCTGATTATCTCCAGTGTAATATTGTTATATATCTGGACAATATTTGACATTTGAGTTAGTCTCTAAGAAGAATCATATTAAAAAGCTAATATCATGTTACCATTTCAATACATAATTTCCGTGATGGCATCGCCCGTCAGTCATGAGTGTGGTGCTCCTGTAGATACGGCGCAACCTGTAGATCGGCTGGACACCCTGGCTGAGTGTCCAGCGACGGCACCCTAGCGGCATATCTCGTTGCCGCTGGTTAGAGGGGATCTTTCACTGGAGAGCATAATTAGGGTAATGCTCGCCAGTGAAGTTGGGTGGCGAGCGGCGAGAGGTTAAGGGAGCAAGACTGGAGCTCTCCCTCGTTATCGGAGGAGGCTTGGTGGCAGAAATTGCACTTATGCACTCCATACCTCACTCTATTGAGTGGTAGATCCTCATAATCGGTACCATCCGGGTCACTAGAGTGGAATGCAGTTAGGGAACATCTAGTGATCTCACTCATGAATGGGGGGGGGGGGGATCTGCTGGGTTTACGTGGGTATTATGTTATCAGTGAGTCCCACGCTCCCGATGGAATTAGTCTTTCATCGGGGTGCGTTAAGGTATTTCCCAGCGCAAAAAAAGAACCCTAGACTATCTTCGTAGGATAATAAATGCGTTAGAATCAATTTAGTAAATAGAAATATAATAATCTTGTATATTTTTAAACATTAAACACGCCCTTAATGTATTTGAATACGTTTAGAACATAGTTTGTAAACAAGTATACATTGTAATTCCACTATACGATGTATCACAGGGTATGTGGAAACCACAGTCGTTAGTTTTGTAAATATTTACTATTTGATGTGTGACCTATGTTTATTAAACATTACATTTCATTATCTCTAAATTACCTTTACATAAATACTAACTAATGTGCGCAATTCAGTCTAAAGAAAAACAGAGTAGGAATAAATTTGGTTACCAGGTTATGAGCCAATCTTAAAAGATAGATATGCTGTTCTGGACTTTTTTTAGAACTTTTAAAGGGTAATAATTCTGTCATATATGATTTTTGCGAAAGTTTAAACGTTTGAGAAGCACACACAGCGAACGCTGTCAAAGTAATAAAAAACCACAATTTTGAAATATTATCCGTTGTTGCTCCAACTTCCTCATTGGTCTAATGGTTACATGTTCGACTACAGACATGAGGTCCTGGGTTCGAGTCCCGGGTCGAGCTAATTCAAAAATCAATATTGAGTTTTCTATTAAAGATTTTCTCAATATTTGCCCGAAGTTAGGAAGTTGGCTGTGTGATCCACCCCCGTGCCTCGGAAAGCACGTTAAGCCGTCGGTCCTGCGCCTGATCTCTCGTCGGTCGTGTCGGATTCCCGACGCATCGGACTATGAGAGTGAAGGAATAGAGAGTGCACCTGTGTGCTATACCTGCCAATCCGCAGGTGGGTCTATGCTCTAAAAACCCTCGCTCCTCGGAGTGAGGAGGCCTGTGCCCACCAGTGGGACGTTAAAAGGGCTGCTGCTTACTAATTTATGCATTGTTGGGCTTTAGCCTTCCTCGATAAGTGGACTATCTAACACTGAAAGTATTTCTCACTAATAAAAAATGATGATGGAATTACATAAATTAAATCCTGTGCAATAAATAGCGTAACAAACAAAATCTATCATTATACTTAAGTTTACAAAACATGAATGCTTTTTCCGGTTAGACGATTATTTTAGTATCTATTTACCTTATGACTTATCTTAACAATAAACTGTCATAAGTACAGAAATAGGAGGTGCTTTATAAAAGAAATTACGTCATCACCAGCCACAGATACTATTATACTAATATGAAACTGAAGTGTCCCTGAAAAATACATTTAACGAAAGCATAAGCAGTCAGTCGACATAATTGTCGCATTGCAAACTAATAGATATATCTTGCGAGCTCTTGAAGTGAAACTTCTTTAGACGTCATGAAGATGTGCAGTGTTTTTTATGCTAATTCGTTTGAAGATTAGGTAGTTTTAATATATACAAAAATAACATGTGGCATTTTAATTTGCCACTCGTCATTTAATAATTTAATATACTATCTACCTTATCTACACTAATATTATACTAATAAAGAGGAAAGATTTGTATTTTTGTATGTAACGAATAAACTCAAAAAGTACTGGACCGATTTTAATAATTCTTTTTTCATTAGAAAGCTACATTATCACTGAGTAACATAGACTATATTTAGTACTGGATTACTATATAAATCTTTAGAAATTCCCATTAAAACCAACCGAAGATGTAAAAAAATTTGCCATAAAATGTCTTTCATCGCATACGCTGTGAAGAGTATTAATGATAGGACAAAGAAATGTTTGAAATGTTATAGAGTATATCAAATCTACAAAAAACTTCGGGAGACCATATATCTAACTATTGTAGTTACGTCACTATAACTACTTTTTTACAGTTAACAAATTGACAGAAATGCCGATCAAAATCAGACCGTGTTATCCATACCATTTTTTAATTTTTATCCAAATAAATAATTTAATATTCTAGACTGTCTCAATACTAACTCGACGAGAGAGGGGCAGTGCGGGAGAAGGGAGTGCATTATGAATTAGGTTACCTTACGCAGTGGACGCAAGCGACATTGATTATTTCGAGTTTTTTTAACACATTTTTATGCTTCAAATAAAAAGTTCTTTTCAGAGCTACTTAGTTTTAGTATTAGGAATCACACTTTTTCATAATATTTGTCAATTCATGGTCGTTTTAATTATCATGCTTATAACTTAAATATCTGTAGCTATTTATGTCTACCCGTGCGGAGCCGGGATGGACCGCTAGTTTTTCATATAATACTAGCAGACCTGGCCACTCGTTGCTGTGGCTAAGATTTTAAGGTTTTTAATAGACAAATAATTTGCAATAAAGTAATATTGCCACTATAAATTAAGAAGTAAGCTATCCTATCTTTCAAGTTGGATCAAACTGCACACGGCGAGCAAATTTAATTAAAATCGTTTAAGAAGTTTTAAGAGTCCATCGCGGACAAACAACGTGACTCGTAATTTATATATATTAAGATAAAATAGAAATATTTCAGAATTTTTTTTTTCTAAACTTTAAATAAAAAAAATAATTAATTATTTCTAATATTGACAAAAAATACGTGGCATTTTTATTTAGAATTCGTCATTATAGATTTGAATAAATTATTTGTATTAATTTCCGACACTTTTAATATTTTAACGACAGTTAAATTCATGAAATTCCTAACCTAAGTTACGGAAATCTAAACTTCTAGATTATTATAATATAAACAAGACTTAAAACTTTGTTTGCCAAAGAAGTTTCACTTCTAACATGTGACTACTTTGTACGCATGCGTTTTTTACTTTTTAAACTTGTAAAACTTGGAAGATACCCTATTTTGTTAGCAAAGTTCCCGGATTCGATCCCCGTAGGGCGAATTTAGGAATTGTATTTTTTAATTTGTCTGAAGCTAGACTGGTGAGAGGCTTCGGTCGTGGCTAGTTACCACTCTACCAGCAAATATGTGTCGCCAAGCAAAGAGTTTTGTGTTCCGCCACGATGCTGTGTGTGTACCAGATTATCACGCTTCCACTTACCATCACAGTCAAATCCTAGCCTGATAGCCATTTGAAAAAGTAGGGTAATATATCCGAAATATGCAGATTTTCTTCACCGAAAAGCAGTGAACAATCAATTACATCAGTTTCTTTATAGAAGGTGATACTTATTCGTCCCTGCCCAGAATTCAAATCTCCGACTTCTCTGAATGAGAATCTACATTCATAAAGTAATTAATAATTCATAATTACACAGTAATAAATAAGGAAATCGCAAGTGTACTCTACAAACAACACTGATTCACAAAACAAACATTGTTTATTATGAATGACTGTATCTTGAGGAAATAACTAGAAGTAATGAAACAATAAAACAAGATTACACTCTTTCCCATGAGTCACTAAAACATATGCTATAGATACAGACATATTTAGAAGTGGAAAGAAAAGAACAGCTTTCGTCTTTCATCCCAGTATTTGAACTTCACAAGTTTTCTGTCCCATGATTCACATGATACATGTATCAATGTTTGTTGTAACTTTTCCAAGTTGACCACTCACATGTAAAAAATTCAATTCGTTTTATTTAAATGAAGATCATTAATTGATTTTTTTACATACATACATAGCATCACGCCTCATTCCCATAGGGGTACAAAAGAGACCACGTCCTTCCACTTGCCACGATCCTTGCATATCTCCTTCGCTTCTTTCATTCTCATTAAACCTTTCATACATGTCCTGGTTTTGTCCTGGATTTGAAAAATTAATTAATAATTAATTAATTAACGTATTAATTAAGAATTAAATATTAATTATGTATCATCTATTTATTTAGTATTTATTGTACATACTTTCTTTTTAATTTCGTTTGGTTTCTTTATGTTTTTGTTTGTTTGTGTCCATCCGGGTGTCCGCTGAAAACCAGCGTTGGGACGAAATCCCAACAATCGCTGAGCGGTGTTACCTTTTTCGGCATCACATAATTTTTTTTCCTGCGGCTACTTTACATGTTTTATGTAAATGTGATGTAAAAAATAAAAGGTTATTATTATTATTATTATTTGGTCCAGGAACGTTTGCCTTGGTCTTTCCCTTCCAACTTTCGCATTCACTCTTGACTCATAAATCCTTTTTGTCAGTCTCCTTTTATTCATTCTCTCTACGTGCCCAAACCATCTAAGCATACCTTTCTCAATTTTAGTCACTACATCTACTTTTATACCACAACGTTCCATTTCTTACTCTGTCACTCAGCTTCAATCCACTCATACTTCTCAAAGCTCTCATCTCTACCGCATTTATTTTACTTTTGTGATTCTTCTGCTATACCCAACTTTCACTACTTTCATACATCAGTGTTGGCACCAACATTCCTGCATGCACAGCCAGTCTGGCCCTTTGAGACACCATCTGGCTATTCATAAAGGCGCGCAGGGCACCATTTACCATATTCCCTGCATTGACTCTCCTTTCAATATCACTTTCACATCCCAAGTATACAAATTCTTTCACCTCTTCACTTCACTTGTTCCCCATCTATCAAAATATAGCTATTTATCAATAAGCATAACTTTCGTTTTGTTTACATTTACTTTCATTCCTTCCCTTGTCAAAGCTTCATTCATAATATTCTTATTATTGTTGTTTTTTTTTAGTGCAAGAAATTCAAATAGAGTTGGGAAACTGAATTTGTTAATCATAGAACTATATTAGAATCGATAGAAGAATAAATATTGTAAGATAACAATTTTTATTAACTCTTTTTGAGTATACACTTTGGCATTGTAGTTACATATCTATCAGCTCAATCCGGAATTCAATTACACCATTGGACGACTAAAGGATTAAATAATTTATTTCGCTAAGTAAGTACTGTAACACATCGGATGCGGCGGAGGGGAAACCCCGTTACGAGACGTATTCACGTACAACTATTCGCCATGTCTACAACACAGCCAAACCCCAAAATTTTCGTGGTTTATTAACATATTGACTATTTGAACGGGTACATATCACGATGGCGATTTTTGATTTGAGAAATTTCTCAAAATTAAAACGTGACGTTGCGAGTGTAGTATGCCGACAAATGGATGTGGGTGCCGTGTAAAATAAAAGAATCAGACGTAGGGTAGACAGATTCTGCCCTTGACAGCTTGACACAACCGACCACAGCAGTATCGTCGTGACCACGATCCATGCAACTGGGTCGAAATATCGGCAAAATTAAAAATTAAAAATCGCCATCGTGATATGTACCCGTTCAAATAGTCAATATGTTAACATATTTTTGTTCAAAATATACTATAACTACATATATTTTTAATAAAAATCTTCGTATTCATACTATTTGTCGTATTTAGCAGTTTAGAGTGGGGTATGGCTGTAGCAGTGCTCCTGGATTTGATATCTGGAAAGTTCTGGACTGGTAGAAGGTTTCGGCCATGGCTAGTTACCATCCTATATTTGGTGGTACATGTAGGTAATCGTTTTAATCAGAAAAATGGATTGTAACTGTGTTACACGGTCGTTTGTTGTATGTGTCGTAATGCGCGATGTGTTACAGTCCTTACTAAGTATATACATTCTTTGATCCATCAGCTATCCAGTGGTATGGTTGAATTTCTGATGGATGTGATAGATATATAGCTACAACACCAAACTATATCCCCCGATTTTGTTGTCATTCGTTTTGTTATTCACGTAAAAACCTGTGCTTTAAAAATAAACAAGCAAACATAAAAACACAGTAAGTATCAAGTTGGTAAAACGTCATGATTTTACATACATACATACATACATACATAGCATCACGCCTTATTCCCATAGGGGTAGGCAGAGACAACATCCTTCCACTTGCCACGATCCTTGCATATCTCCTTCGCTTCTTTCAATCTCATTAAATCTTTCATACAAGTTCGTCGGTTTAGAGTACTCTTGACCTGGCCGTTATTTAAAATGTCCTGGATTTGGTCCAGGAACGTTCGCCTCGGTCTTCCCCTTCCAACTTTCGCATTCACTCTTGACTCATAAATCCTTTTTGTCAGTCTCCTTTCATTCATTCTCTCTACATGCCCAAACCATCTAAGCATACCTTTCTCAATTTTAGTCACTACGTCTTCTTTTATACCACAACGTTCTCTTATCACACTATTTCTTACTCTGTCACTCAGTTTTAATCCACTCATGCTTCTCAACGCTCTCATCTCTACCGCATTTATTTTACTTTTGTGATTCTTCTGCCATACCCAACTTTCACTACCATACATAAGTGTTGGCACCAACACTCCAGCATGCACTGCCAGTCTAGCCCTTTGAGACACCATCTGGCTATTCATAAAAGCATGCAGAGCACCATTTACCATATTCCCTGCATTCACTCTCCTTTCGATATCACTTTCACATGTTCCATCTTTTGTAAATTTAGATCCCAAGTATACAAATTCTTTCACCTCTTCCACTTGTTCCCCATCTATCAAAATATTGCCATTCATCATAGATTCATCTCGTTCAAAAAGCATAACTTTCGTTTTGTTTACATTCACTTTCATTCCTTTCCCTTTCAAAGCTTCATTCATAATATTTAGCATCTCCTGAAGCTCGTTAGCGGATGACGCAAGTATTACTTGATCATCAGCGTAGAGTAAACATTTGATGACTAATTCATTCATTCTTAACCCATACATACATTCTTTTAAATCTGTCAAACATTTATCCATGAAAAGGTTCATGATCATGATTTTAGATATAAGGAAACGCGTGATATTAAACATGGTTAATCAAATTTGATTGTTAAAAAAAACGCGATAAACAGCCATTGACATCTATCACGAGGTTGTTTTGTGACAATCTGGCTATCAGCTGAGGAACACGCCACTTTATAATACAATAAAACACTCAATATCAGGAAACTATAGATTATGCTTTATTTTCCTTATACTATGTAAGTTTATATATCAAATCTCCATATAGGTTTTCTTTGTTAATATAATTGCTTCGCTGGCAGAGGTATCAAAATCTATTCTGGATTTTGACATGAAATGACTTGACTGCCTCATTATTCTAGTAATCAGCATGTTCAGCTACCGACTCTAGATCCTGGGCTGAAGCCCCGGGTTTTCTGTTAAAGAAACTCTCAGTATTTGCCCTGTGTTGTGTAGTTGGCGGTGTGCTCCACCCTCGTGCCTCGGGGAGCATGTTAAGCCGTCGGTCCTGCGCCGGATCTCTCTCTGATCGTGTCAGATTGCTCACATATCGGACTATGAGCGTGAAGGAATAAAGATAAAGAGTGCACTTGTGTCCTATGAGTGAGGAGGCCTGTGCCCAGGAGTGGGGCATTAATAGACTGCTTCTTACCTTTATACACGAAAGCCTTGGTGGCGCAATGGTCGGAGTACACGCTTTGCTAACAGCATATTCAGATTTTCTAATCTGTCTGAGCGGGAGTAGGTAGGTATATAGGTAGGAGTACCAGCAAATACTGCCTCATTGGTCTAGTGGTTAGCATGTTCGACTACAGACATGAGATCCTGGGTTCGAGTCCCGGGTCGGGCCAATTCAAAAATCGATATTGAGTTGTCTATTAAGATTTTCNGCGTGGTGGGTCTATGCTCTAAATACCCTCGCTCCGCGGAGTGAGGAGGCCTGTCCCAGCAGTGGGACGTTAAAGGGCTGCTACTTACTTACTACTTACTTACCAGCAAAGACGTACCGCCAAGCAAAGAGATTTGAGTTCCTATACGATGCTGTGTAGAAACCATAACAGGTGTCTTGCCTTTTACCAGATAGTGCGCTTCGATCTTAGGTTGTATCATCACTTACTATCAAATGTGATCACAGTCAAGCGCAATTTATATTTGTTTCTCTTGCCAATTCAAGTCTATAACCATCTATGAACATGACATTACGTTAAATTGGGTGTTACTCAGGCAGGCCCCAAAACTTCATTATCTTGGATATCATGTTGATTACATACATACATAGCATCACGCTTCATTCCCATAGGGGTAGGCAGAGACAACGTCCTTCCACTTGCCACGATCCTTGCATATCTCCTTCACTTCTTTCATTCTCATTAAACCTTTCATACAAATTCGTCGGTTTAGAGTACTCTTGACCTGGCCGTTATTTAATATGTCCTGGATTTGATTCAGGAACGTTCGCCTTGGTCTTCCCCTTCCACCTTTCGCATTCACTCTTGACTCATAAATCCTTTTTGTCAGTCTCCTTTCATTCATTCTCTCTACATGCCCAAACCATCTAAGCATACCTTTCTCAATTTTAGTCACTACGTCTTCTTTTATACCACAACGTTCTCTTATCACACTATTTCTTACTCTGTCACTCAGTTTTAATCCACTCATGCTTCTCAACGCTCTCATCTCTACCGCATTTATTTTACTTTTGTGATTCTTCTGCCATACCCAACTTTCACTACCATACATAAGTGTTGGCACCAACACTCCAGCATGCACAGCCAGTCTAACCCTTTGAGACACCAACTGGCTTTTCATAAAAGCGTGCAGAGCACCATTTACCATATTCCCTGCAACAACGTTTTTAAATGACACGCTGTGGCCCGACGGCATTTCTTTTAGGCGCTTTGTATATATAAAGAAAGTCTCAAATAAAAATAATGACTACAGAGATTGTCAAACGTCTGTTACAGATGTTATAACGAATAAATAGTGACCTAATTGTTAATGGATAAAAGCCTATATAAATTTATTTCATTTAACTGTAAGAGTGTGAAACGTTCGGCGCAAGGTATATACGAGCTATGTAATGTGGCCGATATTATTGCATTACAAGAGACTTGGCTGTTGCCAGATGAGTTAACATTTCTCGATACACTAAGTAAGGATTTCAGCGCAACAGGAGTGTCAGCGGTTGACACAACCGCTGGTATCGTCCGTGGAAGGCCTTACGGTGGAGTCGCACTGCTATGGAGACGTAGTGTTTTTCAAAATGTGTCAGTTGTACAGTGCGATAACCCGCGAATCTGTGCAATTAAGGTGTTATTACAAAATAAATCGTTTTTAGTGTTAAGTGTATATATGCCCACTGACACAAGTGCCAACTTAATGGATTTCACTGACGTGCTTGGCTCAGTGAGTGCTATTATAGACACGTACGGGGAAAACAGTGTGTATATACTGGGGGATTTTAATGCCCATCCGTCTGAGCTGTTTTTTCACGAACTTTCTAGTTTCTGCAGTGAGCAGAAGTGGACTTGTATAGATACTGAAATTCTAGGTTTACGGTCGGACACCTATACTTTTCTAAGTGAATCTCATGGTTCCAAGCGGTGGCTCGATCATTGTTTGGTTACAGACGCTGCGGTTGAATCTGTTTGTAATGCTTATGTCTCTTATGACGTTCTGTGGTCCGACCATTTTCCCCTGGTGATGGAATGCAATATAAATGGAATAGTACCAAAGAAAACCATAATTAGCAATTCGTTAAATTCAATTTATTGGGGGGAGAGAAACCAACAACAGATAGTCACATACCAGGGGGAATGTCATGAGAGGTTGAGACTGATAGACTTTCCACATGAGCTGTGCGACTGTTGTAATCGTAATCGTTCTTGCAATGACCTAGGTCACAGACCCGCGATCTCAAAACTATACAGTGATATTGTTAAGGCGTTAACAGAATCGTCCGTGATAGGTCATGAAAGCAGGAGACGCCTAGTTAAGAAGTCGGTTATAGGCTGGAATAAGCACGTCGCGAAAGCACACGGGGAGGCCAGGCAAAAATTCTTGATATGGCTGTGGTTCGGAAAGCCAATAACAGGTCATATTTACCTTGACATGTGTGAGTCTAGAAAAATTTTTAAATCTCGGTTGAAATGGTGTCAAAACCATGAAGATCAAATAAAAATGGACATTTTAGCTTCATATTATTCTAGAAATGATTTTAGAGGATTCTGGAAAACCACTAACAAAATGAATAACAGGCCATCCCTTCCCGTGAGCATCAGTGGAGTGTGCGAGCCTGGTGAAATTTCGAACCTTTTTGTTGACCACTTTACTGTTACATCAACACTGGACCCTCCTTCTCAATCGGGGCCTAATGCTGGAACCAACAAAGAGCTGGGAGTTGTGTTTAAAGAAGCAGATGTAGCACATACCATTAAAAATATGACAAGAGGTAAATCCCCAGGCCATGATGGTCTCAGCATTGAGCATCTGCAGTATGCTGGCCCACATCTACCTAGAGTACTGACCATGCTCTATAACATCTGTATGAGTCACAGTTTTATGCCTAGCGAAATGATGCGCACTATGGTAGTGCCCATTGTGAAAAATAAAACCGGCGACTTATCAGATAAAAACAACTATAGGCCTATTTCATTAGCTACCATAGTCGCGAAGGTATTTGATAGTTTGCTTAACACTCAATTAAATAAGTTTATTAAGCCTCATGACAACCAGTTTGGTTTTCGCCCTGGACTGTCAACAGAAAGTGCTGTATTGAGCCTTAAGCATACTATCACCTACTACGCTAGGCGTAAGACTCCAGTGTACGCCTGCTTTCTAGATCTATCAAGGGCATTTGACCTGGTTTCGTATGACATCTTGTGGGGAAAGTTGGAAAGTGTTAATACACCACCAGAACTCACCAATATCCTTAAGTTTTGGTACGGAAACCAGGTCAATCAAGTGAGATGGGCTGGAACGTTATCACGTCCATATGGGTTGGAATGCGGTGTGAGGCAGGGGGGGCTAAGTTCTCCAACGCTTTTTAACTTATATGTTAATGAGTTGCTAGATGAGCTCAGCAGTGCCAGAATCGGCTGTTACATAGACGGGATTTGTCTGAACAACATAAGCTACGCCGATGACATGGTGCTGCTGAGTGCATCACCTTGTGGCCTGCGAAAACTCTTGGCCATATGTGAGGCTTACGTGGAAAGGCATGGGTTATGTTATAACTGCAAGAAAAGCGAAGTGATGGTTTTTGAGGCCGAAAGAAAACTACCAAGGAATGTTCCACCTATTTTGCTGAATGGGACAACCTTAAAAAGAGTATACCAATTTAAATATTTGGGACACATGTTAACTCCCGACCTCAAAGACGACACGGATATTGAACGGGAACGGAGAGCATTGTCAGTGAGAGCCAACATGCTTGCTCGAAGGTTTTCTCGATGCTCTAACATGGTAAAGATAACCTTGTTTAAGGCTTATTGCACGATCTTTTACACATGTAGCCTGTGGAGCAAATATACACAGAAAACGTACAATGCTCTCCGTGTCCAGTACAATAACGCGTTTAGGGTGATGTTGGGGCTGCCTCGCTATTGTAGCGCATCAGGGATGTTCGCAGAAGCACGGGTTGATTGCTTCTATGCAACAATGCGAAAAAGATGTGGATCCCTGGTACGCAGGCTGCGGAGCAGCAACAACAGCATCCTAAAATTAATTGGCAGCAGATCAGACTGCACTTATGTGAATCACTGTTGTGTCGTTTCTAATGGGATGGCATAACAGTGATTCTCGTAATTTAATTTAATTCTAATTTATGTTACTAACGTAGATAATAAGTAATGGTTACTAACGTGTGTCGTGTATTATAGGTTTAAGGAACTAACATAGAAATAAGTTAATGTTACTAACAATATGAGTCATAGTTACTTGAATTAAATAAATTATTATTATTATTATTATTATTATTTACTCTCCTTTCAATATCACTTTCACATGTTCCATCTTGTGTAAATTTAGATCCCAAGTATACAAATTCTTTCATCTCTTCCACTTGTTCCCCATCTATCAAAATATTGCCATTCATCGTAAATGCATCTCTTTTAAAAAGCATAACTTTCGTTTTGCTTACATTCACTTTCATTCCTTTCCCTTTCAAAGCTTCATTCATAATATTTACCATCACCTGTAGCTCATTAGCGAATGACGCAAGTATTACTTGATCATCAGCTTAGAGTAAACATGTGACGAGTAGTTCATTAATTCTCAACCCATACATACTTTCTTTTAAAAAGGGAAAAATTACAATCTTATTACAAGGCTTGATTCTACAGATTTGTTTAATAAGTTAAATTTGAACAACATTCAAAATGTAAACCGTGATAGATCATCACGCTCATACAATAAACGATGATAGATTCGTCACGCCCCGAATCATGTTTCAGATACGTGTTTTTAAATGGTGTGTTTCATAGTTATTCAAGGTTGTAGTAATTATTAGGTGAGAACTGAGATAGAAACGTTTTTGTAGGTAACCTAAATCTTTTATAGCGTCTCCTTACTCCATAAATTATCTTTACTTTATCTTTTCTAATAGTACATTTTATTTTAATTTAGAATCAATATTGTTCACAAGCTTTCGCTATCGTATAAATGAGTATTATATTTTATTAAACATAGAATATATAAATATTAGTAAAATCGTATAAGAAATGTTTTGTTGACGTAGCATGTATATATTTGTTTGTATTGTTTTTCCTAGAGTAAAGTTGTTTGTGCAAATAATGTAAACCCCGTGATTGGTGAATAATAGAACGCCAATCATATGGTACACAATAGTTTACGTGTGTCAGTCGTAAACACGACATAATAGAAAGCCAATTGGGCGTAAACTTTTCTGCTGAACAACAGTTCGATCTTGCAGTACGAGTATAACCTCGTCTGGTGACAAGTAGACGGCGGGGCGTTGGGTGAAGAATCTGGTGGCATTTTTCATTGATCCTGAATTGGCAATCTTCGCGTGTGTGAGCTGTCGAAGGGGCTCCACATAACATTTGTAATTTATTCGCCATTAAAAGGTCAGAAAGTAAAGGTATTGTAGTAGAATTTAAAGCGCTATTCCAGTAAAGCGCTCCTCCTATATTTTGGTGAACATTTTTGTACAATTCGACCCGAATTCCAATTATTATAAAACCTCCTATAAAAAACGCAAACAGCTTTTTTATTGTTTTAAGCAAAATTCTCAGGGACACGTATATTCTAAACAATGTATACTAGGCTTCCATAGACATACAAGAGTTAGAACTTTAAAGCAATAAAGATATGTGTGCACTGTTTACAAATTCATGATACATTTCGACACGGGTTGCTCACACAAATAAATAAAATCAATATGAAATTCTAAACATCTGTAGCAGGGTACTATAAAAGGTACATAAGGTTTGGTGCTCAAAGCGTAGGTGCTTCTCACATAGAGTTCTTTAGGAAGAATGAATTAACAAAAACCGTTGACACATTTTACTTCTACATACAATCACAAATGTCATTTATTACTACGAGATTTTATTTCTGTCAAAGGCAAATTAAGTAAAGCGTATTTTTACTCGTAATTGGCCAAGGCAAGAGCTAGTTACTACCGTGGGCTGGTTACCTTGCTCAAACTTAAAACTCTTGATCAAAAAATTACAAACAACTTAGTCTGAAATATTATAATTTGGCGGTAAATTGTGTAAAAATATACAATCATACATAGGATCACGCCTCATTCCATAGGGGTAGCCAGAGACATCTTTCCACTTGCCACGATCCTTGCATATCTCCTTCGATTCTTCCATTCTCATTAAACCTTTCATACAAGTTCGTCGGTTTAGAATACTCATGACCTGACTCTTGTTTAAAATGTCCTGGATTTGGTCCAGTAACGTTCGCCTTGGTCTTCCCCTTCCAACTTTCCCATTCACTCTTGCCTCATAAATCCTTTTTGTCAGTCTCCTTTCATTCATTCTCTCTACGTGCCCAAACCATCTAAGCATACCTTTCTCAATGTTAGTCACAACATCTTCTTTAACACCACATCGTTCTCTTATCACAGTATTTCTTACTTTGTCACTCAATTTCAATTCATACTTCTCAACGCTCTCATCTCTACCGCATTTATTTTACTTTTGTGATTCTTCTGCCATACACAACTTTCACCACCATACATATGTGTTGGCACTAGCAATATCACGTTTTCACAAAAACTGTAGTCAATGTTCATATACTCGTATGAGTTGATTAATAAAAAGTAATTTAGTAGTTCTGTATTTTATAAGGTTAATATACACTATGAAACAGTCAATTCCTACACTATCTAGCACGCAATTCTTAAACTTATTACATAGAAATAAGCTTCTCAATAAGCTTTTAAATTTTCAATAATGAATTAATATTGGAAACTGGATTAACGACCGATTGAACAAGATATGTATGGGGTCAGTGTGTGCTAAATATAGGAATAGAAGTTGTACATAAGTAATTGTATCTCTAAGATTGAAGATACCAAGGCCCGTAAATAAGTCACTTTCGAAGATTGCTAACGCTTAAAAAATGTATGGAAATGACATTTAATATCGAAACATATCGAAAAATGAAACGTCATTCCCATCATTAGCAATCTTCGAATGTAACGTTGTTACGGGCTCTGGTCACGTTTTCATCATAACATTGCATACTAGGATTCCATCAAAAGGATAGAGGTATCTTACAACTTGGCAACTAATAAACTGTCCTGTGTCTACGAAACTCGTGTTACGTAACCTACTCTGTACAAGGTACTAGGCGCACATAGATATATAAGGGACGATTGATCACAGAAAGTATCGCGGTCGTGTATAAAATTATTTTGTTCTTGTTAAGTTCATTTGTTCTCAACATTTTCTTTTTATTTAAACTAAGGATTTTGCCTTAAATCTTAACAATAATCCAAGTGCCTATTGGGCCATGGCGGTTTGTTTTTTAATTTTTTTATTTATTACCTTTCACTGACTCTTATACTGTCCACTCCATTGATTTGAAATAAATCATACTCACTACATCTATAAAAATAATTCATATGGATGTGTTGGTTTTTATCTATATATATAAAAGAGATATCCAGGTATCTATTGACTGATCACGATATTTCTGAAACTATAAGGCGTAGAGACTTGAAATTTGGTAGAAATATGCCTTTTGCCGAGTAGAGGTCAGCTAAGAACGGAATTTACGAAATAGATTGAAATTTGGTACAGCGATAATCTACAGCCTGAAAAAAGACTATAAGCTCTTTGCAGTTATATAGAGCAAATAACTCATTGAAATATTTATACGTATGTTTTTTATTTGTAAAGCAATTTGCCTAAATTAATGAAAATGCTACAACATTAAAACCATTGAAAGAACTTGTCACTTATATACATATAAAAGTATATAAGGCATTTATAGAGCAAGTGTCAGACTTTCGTTATTTAATAAAAGCTGAAAATTTGTGCTTATGTCTCTCTAGTACAGGTAAGAGTCCTCCCCACTCATGATACCTGAGTTGTGGTTCCTCTAGCAGGTAAGACAGGACAGGTACATATAATTCCATTGTAAATTCGTAATTTTATAAAACCTAATTTTTTGATATATTATTGTTAATAATGACAAAATTCACGTTACACATTGCCAGAGACCTACTGCGGTTCTAACCCCCTGCCAAACACCCCAAAATTAATATTTTGTAATTCTATTTTCGTTATTTTATAAATCTGGATTAAATATATATATATTTTTTGGGGAACTATAAAACTATGTTTCTTTAATAGCCAGACATTCTCGAAGGTTCCGTCCAGACACATTGAAGTGGGCAAAAGAAGCGCGACAGAACTATATGGAGTAACTGGTGTGAGTGAGATAGAGCGTCCTACCTGTCAATTTATTTATCTTGACATAATTCGCCGCGTCACGTATTTCCAAAACATTGACTACTAGGCTCCCATAAATGGCAAAGAGTTTGAAGGTTTTGCAAATAAAAGCTTTTAATGTGTGTAACGTACAAACAGCGAGTTACTCACACATATGGATAAAATCAATATCAAATTGAAAACATCCCTAGCAGGGAACTATAAACACTGAACTGTTGAAACTCTGGAAGCACATTTGGTGGGGAGTCCACATTAATGAAATTGATAGGAACTTTATAAAAGCGTAAAACTTATATATCATTTGTTCATGGAAAATAAAAACTCTTTGGCAAACTAATTTTTAAGTGTTGTTTATTTTTATACAAATCTAAAACTTTCTTAGAGACTTAGAGGAGAAAAGGAAGATATGTTAGGAATTTAATTGTCATTATAAGAATCTCAAATGACGAATTGTAAATAAAAATGCCACGTGTTTTTGTCAATATTAGAAATTATAAATTAAATTTTGATTTTGAATTTCATTTTTAGACAAGACAATTTATGAGATATTTTATATTTTATGAACAATAGTCGTCGTCGTCGTCATCGCTTCAACCGATGGACGACCACTGCTGGACATATGTCTCACGTAATGATGTCCACAAGGCCCGATCTTACGCCGCCTGGCTCCAGAGGCTACCGTCGACCCTTATGATGTCGTCGGTCCACCTTGTGGGGGGTCTCCCTACACTGCGCCGCCCGGTGCGGGGTCGCCACTTCAGCACCTTCGAGCACCCAACGTCCATCGGTCCGTCGGACTATGTGCCCCGCCCATTGCCACTTCAGGTTTGCGATTCGTAGGGCTATGTCAGTTACTTTGGTTCTACTACGGATCTCCTCATTTCTGATTTGATCACGTAAAAAAACTGAGAGACTCTGAGCTTTCGTTTGAGGCCCATATGACGGCTTTCGTATGAAAAATAGTATATTAAATGATTAAACGACGAGTGGCAAATTAAAATGCCACATGTTATTTGTAAATATTAAAACTGCCTAAGCTTCAAACGAATTAGTATAAAAAAACGCTGCACATCTTCGTGATCACACTAATAACGCGTTTCATCCGTAAAAATTATACTCACATGAACCTAAAGAAGTTTCACTTTAAAAATGTATCAAATTTATTTAGAAATTCCTTTGGGCACCAAAAGTTTAGGCACATGGAGTCGATCCTGGAACTTCTGTAAGCGAAGCGAATATTCGCACCATTGTGCAAACAAATGAAGCACTTCTCATTATTTTATATAGGATGAACTATTTATAATCAGCATAGTTTTTTTTATAACCTATTGATACATTTATAACAATTGTAGTTGTAATCGAATTCATGCTTTATTCATCTATTTCATCGTCGTCCTCGGCGACGTCTCAACCAATGGACGTCTACTGCTGGACAAAGGTCTCTCTTAAATTCCACTGGGCCCGATCTTGCGTCGCTTGTGTCAAGGCTACCGGCGACCCGCCTGATGTCAACGGTCTACCTGGTGGGAGGTCTACCGACGCTGCGTTTACCGGTGCAAGACCGCCACTCTAGCACCTTCAGGCCCTAACTTCCATCGGTTTTGCGAACTATGTGCCCTGCCCATTGCCACTTTAGCTTTGCAATACGGTAGGCTACGTCAGTGACTTAATTGCTCCTACGGATCTTTTCATTTCTGATTTGATCACGTAGAGAAACCTCGAGCATAGCCCTCTCCATTGCCCGGTGAGTGACTCTGAGTCTTCTTACTAGGCCCATAGTCAGCGGCCATGTCTCGGAACCGCTGGCAACATACACTGTTCGAAGACTTTGGTCTTTAGGCACTGAGGAATTGTGGATGAAAAGATATCCCGTAGTTTACCGAACGCTGCCCATCCGAATTGGATTCGGCGGTTGACCTATTTTTCAAAGTTGGACCTACCTAATTGCATCTTGTGTCCCAGGTAGATGTATTCGTCTTCAACTTTGAGTGCTGAGTTCTCAACGATGACCTTTTTTTTCGAACTGTGTTTAGCTGTTAGCCCTACTGGCTTTTATAGCGTAACCGGAAGGANACTCCGCCGGCGGAGCCGCTGTGTAACTTTTGTGAGAGTGTCTGTCCCTACCTGGTATGGTAGATAACGATGACCTGGTGAGACGAATCATGAATGTTCAACATGATTTTTGTCTTATCCATGTTTATTTTAAGGCCTGTTGAGACACTCTGCAGAGGTCATCAAGCATTCTATTGAGATCTTCCAGAGTCTCTGCCATTATGACTATATCGTCGGTAAATTGCATCTATTTAGTCACTTCCAATTGACTCCTAACAACTGTTGTATAGAACCTCGTAGGGTCACGTACTCGTATATTCAAAACATTGCTTACGCGGCCATCATAGAAATACAAGAGTTTGAACATATAAAAATATATCCAATGTTTACAAATTCACGACACATACTCCCATAAATAAATAACATAATGACAGTTCACTGCGTATATATATAAAAACTTGTTGTACGTACATAACAATATCGACTGTTTCAATAAAAAGAATGAATGAATGAAGAAAGTGGGCTGCAAAAAATTAACAGCTGATTTAAGGGTAAGGCGTTAGATTGCCTCATTGGTCTAGTGGTTAGCATGTTCGACTACAGACTTAAGGTCCTGGGTTCGAGTCCCGGGTCGGGCCAATTCCGAATGGATATTGAGTTTTCTAATAAGATTTTCTCAATATTTGCCCGAAGTTGGGAAAAAATTGGCGGTGTGAACCACCCCCGTGCCTCGGAGAGCACGTTAAGCCGTCGGTCCTGCGCCTGATCTCTCTCTGATCGTGTCGGATTATCGTCACATTGGACTATGAGAGTGAAGGAATAGAGAGTGCACTTGTGTATTATGCCTGCCAATCTGCAGTGGAGCAGCGTGGTGGGTCTATGCTCTAATAACCCTCTCTCATATGAGTGAAGAGGCCTGTGCCCAGCAGTGGGACGTTAATAGGCTGCTACTTACCTTTTTTATACGTTTCTATCATGAACTCCCTCAGGACCTTCTAGCGATGTCACTTGATAAATTCTTAAAAGAAGACTAAGTCTTTGTGAAAAGAAAGTTAGACGATAGAAACGCGTGGGAGTAAACGAATTGCACTAATTTGTATTTAAATATGATATTGTAATCATGATGGTAAAAAAAATACAAAATACCCGACTGAGTTTGTTGTGGACTCTTCTCAGGACAGGGCGCGAAGGAACTTTTTCTTTAATACCGTCATCAGTTAGACATTAATTGTATTTGACGATTCAAAAGAGCTGTGGCCTACTTGAACAAAGATATTTTGACTTTGAGTTTGATTATTTATAATTTCATCCCACGGGTGAGAGTGAAGGACGCGACCAGGTCACGTTTTAATCAAAACATAGCTCACTAGGGTTCCATCATCCGGAAAGAGGTAGACCGACTTAACTAACTGTTATATTGTGTCTACGAATTTTACGTTACGTAACCTACTCCACCAAAAGTACTAGGCGCACATATACATACAAGAGATGATTCATTTTACAAAATAATGCACGATTGTATGTATAAAATTCTTCTTGCTCAGTACACATTTGCCCAAGATTCGATGTCGTAATTGTTAAGAAGAATCCATATGTATATTGACCCATTGTGGGTTTTTTAAACATATTCTCATGTATATTAACTTTTATTAGACTCTAAAACTCTACAAATTGAGTAAGATTATTGCAAACTAATTCCTTTTGCAATGTAGACGTTCACTAATGGGTTGAGATCTACGTTGTTGTCACTGTTGGTCTGACATTATATATCTACAAATAATTAAAATAAGTGTGTCAGTTTTAAACTTTATATTCTAAAAACATAAAGAGATATTATTAAAAGAAAACAGCTGGACCGATTTTGTAGGGACTTTCATAGGTAGATTTCATAAAGAGTAATTTAGGCTACTTTTTATGAGTTTTGATTTTATGTTTCATTGAAGGTTTATTTTTTTTCTCCCATCATCAAAGGTCTCTTTAGTACACCATCTGTCTTCGTTTTCTCCGCCTCCTAATACCTGGCATATACATAATTTATATGGAAGGGCAAGACCAAGGCGAACGTAACTGGACCAAAGCCAGGACATTTTAAATAACGGCCAGGTCAAGAGTACTCTAAACCGACGAACTTGTATGAAAGGTTTAATGAGAATGAAAGAAGCGGAGGAGATATGCAAGGATCGTGGCAAGTGGAAGGATGTTGTCTCTGCCTACCCCTATGGGAATGAGGCGTGATGCTATGTAAGTATGTATGTACATAATTTATTATTCATGCAGTTAGAGTTCAGGAAATGTTATTTAGAACAATTACTCAGTTGGGATTTAATAAATAAATTTGATGACCATCGTTTCTAATGAGCGAAGTTGAAACGAATGTGTATCATATTTATCAGAATTGATAACAATTAAAACCGCTGGTAAGCGACTATAACTGGTAATGAACGGAGTATTTGGGTTTTACAATACAGTCTGGGCTGGATATAGCATGATTTCTAAATTCCTACTCTTAGCACACTCGGCATTGCTAGCAGAGGCCCCGGATTCCATCCCTGCTACCCGCACATACCTGTAATTACGTTTGCTACCTGCAATTATATTTTCTAATAAATATGTCTCAACCTGGTTTGGTACGAGGCTTTAGCCGTGGCTAGATACCACCCTACCAGCAAAGACGTACCGCCAAGCAAGAGATTTATATTCCGGTACCATACTGAGTGGAAACCATAAGAGGTAAATTACCTTTTACCAGATTAACGCGGTTCCATCTTAGACTACATCATCAGGTGTGATCACAGTCAAGCGTCAACTTGTCAGTAATAAAGATAACAGCGCGTGCTTACAAAGTACACATGTTAGAAGTGAAACTTATTTGGTAAACGAATTTAAAATCTTGTTTATATTTATACAAAAGTAAAACTTTAGATTTCCGAGACTTAGAGAGAGGGAAAAAGGAAGATATGTTAAGAATTTAATAAACTTATTTGTCAATAAGCGACAAACAATTCATTGAAATCTCAAATGACGAGTTGGAAGTAAAAATGCCACGTGTTTTTAGTCAATATTGGAAATTATCAATAAAATTTTGTTTTTGACTTTAAAATCTAGAAAAGAGAATTTATTACATATTAAATGACAAGTGGCAAATTAAAATGACACATGTCGAACAAAACGAATTAGCATAAAAAACGTTGCGCATCTTCGTGACGCTCATCACACGCTTCATTCATTCATTCATTCATCCCTCGATTTTACCCTGTTGCGCCTAAAGAAGTTTCACTTCAAAAACCACAGTGTAAGGTGTAAGAGAAGCTTGTATATAAGAGTAATTCTAAATCCTTGACACATCAATTTCATTGCATTTAAACAAAATAGGTATGCCATAATGAACAATGTGAGTGACCTAACTGCTCAGGACCCATTTCATTGAACCGTGTCAAATGTCACTCGGTCAAACAACCGGGCTCTAGCCAACTAACTCGTAACTGTATTGCCTGACATTATAAATTTTCCCAAAATAACGGGAAATTAGGTTGCAAACTGTAGTATAGTTTTATTTATAAGAATAAACCAGCCAATCCTTTTTTTTTTTTGACATTGAGAAATGTACTATAACCCGACGGAACCTAGGGGGACATCCTAGGAACGCTCACACAATCCTCTCTGGTGTCCCGTATAAGTCCAACCGACAGTTCACGAAACGGACTTGCAGAAGTTCTTCATCAACTAGAGCTTCCATGTCCAGCAATGTCACAACAAAATACAGCAGTATAATGTTGCTACTTCACGCTGGTAGTCTACGAGGATATAGTATTGTAGTGGCAACACTACATTTATTTATATTTATACACGTTCATATTGTTAGTTTTAAATATTATATAAACCTAAAAATAATGGATCAGAAATAATAAAATAAATGGACTAGATATATATTATGTGATACATATAAAACAACTTTTGTAAAATTATTATCAACGGACGGACAGATCCGAACATCTCATTTTTATATACGTAGCAATGCGTAGGCGCCGTCACCGTTTCTCAAGTACCTCGTTCGCCCCATAGGGACTGCCACATGGGACGCATTTTGTCACAGGTAGCTAACACAACACGTCGCCTGAAACCATGCTCCGGTCATATCTGTGTCTTGGTGAAAATATATATAATATAATGGCGTCTCCTTTAACAACCAGCACATCTTAGTTGTCTTCCAAAATCCTTCAGTGCCACCCTTCTGACTACAAATTAAAATGAAAGTGATTTACTGGTGTAATATTAATTCATCTTACCAAACAATCGCACTTCGCTTCAATATTTCGCTGGTAGAGCCAATTGAATTGGAAATGAACGTAAGTTCAATTCTTAAACCTATTAAAGTATTTGTCTAATGTGGGCGGTTATAGGTTTTACATTATTTACAATATAACAAAGCCCGTCATATTTTAAAGTGCCTGGTATACAAATTTCGTTTCTTTTTAACAATATTATAAATAAAATTATATGGGGTGCATAATATGTCACTTTCATGTAGTCTCTAACAACGTAAGTAGTTCTCCGGAATCAAGAAACAATAGCATTAATTCACTACCCATTAAAATCGGACTGAATCAAAAGAATCGGACTTAAACCAAAGCACATCTGTCAATTAAATATTTCTCAACTATACGCTTACTTGTAAATAAACCTTATGTATAAGTGTGCCGTTTATATGTTGTTTGGGCGTAAGTAAAAGTATACATACAGACATGCATAGCATCACGCCTCATTCCCATAGGGGTAGGCAGAAACAACATCCTTCCACTTGCCACGATTGCTTTGCATATCTCCTTCGCTTCTTTCATTCTCATTAAACCTTTCATACAAGTTTGTCGGTTTAGAGTACTCTTGACCTGGCCGTTATTTACGTTCGCCTTGGTCTTCCCCTTCCAACTTTCGCATTCACTCTTGACTCATAAATCCTTTTTGTCAGTCTCCTTTCATTCATTCTCTCAACATGCCCAAACCATCTAAGCATACCTTTCTAAATTTTTGTCACTACGTCTTCTTTTATACCACAACATTCTCTTGTTACACTATTTCTTACTCCGTCACTCAGTTTTAATCCACACATACTTCTCAACGCTCTCATCTGTACCGCTTTTATTTTACTTTTGCGATTCTTCTGCCATACCCAACTTTCACTACCATACATAAGTGTTGGCACCAACACTCCAGCATGCACAGTCAGTCTAGCCCTTTGANTTCAATTTCATTCCTTTCAAAGCTTCATTCATAATATTTAGCATCTCCTGTAGCTCATTAGCGGATGAAGCAATATGATTAAAAATACATTTTTATATACGCCTGTTAAAGTTGTCATAGCAACAACCCATAGCGAAGAAATAACCAATAGAATAAGAATGATATATTATTTCCGAAGTAACAAATCGGACAGAAACATATGTCTAAAAAATGCTATATGATCTTAGCCTGAGGCTAAAAGTTCCATAAATGTTATTTCTCCAAATTATATTGTTAATATAATAATGAAGAATAACTTTTTATAACGTCTGTTTCTGACAAGTAATTTCTGAATGCATACTGACAACTCCCACACTGGTATTAACAGCGGTCGGTCACCTGATTCTTGGCGAGCAATGATGCACCGTTGTTTGGCTTCCTTTAAATTCATGCCAAATTTTTGATATATTTACATTGCATCATATTTTCTGTGTCATGACCTAGATTTTTTTGTTTTTCAACATTAATAGTATTTCTGTTCAAATGTTACCTGTACCTTCTTTTTTAAATGCTTTATTGGAAGAAGGTAGAACATGAAAAGTAATTACTCATATACACATTTTATTAATGTAATTTGTAATTATTACTTATAAGAAGTACTCGCAAGATATTGTTACGTCGATTGCCTAAAATCTCTGTCTGCAAATACCTAAGACTATATACAATGTTCCCTTTATATATATATATAACCCTTAACTCTTAAACCTGCTGTATAGAAATACATATTTACAAATTGGATATCTGAGTTTTGATAACACCAATGTTTTGTAATTTAAAAATATAAACAAAGTTTTTTTTTCGAACTGTGTTTAGCTGTTGGCGGAGTCGCTGTGTAACGATTGTGTAAGTGTTTGTCCCTACCTGGTATGGTAGATTGTTGATTGTTATCGTGTCGTCTGGGTCGTTAAGGACATATTTAGGCTGTCTCTTCCTAGGTGGAACGTTGAGACGGATCCTATAAGAGGACGCGTTAACCACTAGTGGGTTACTATGATTGATGGCTCTCTCGAAATAATTTTCGGAGAGCTCTTTGAAATAACTCTTTATCGTGGGGAGTTCTAAGTCCCTATGTAGGTCGACATTTCGGACGTACCAAGGGCATCCCGCGGCCATCCTCATGAATCTTTTTTGCAGACGGGCCACTCTACAGTCTGGCACGTGTGCGAAGACGATGCTGGGGTACGATGCAAGTTTTGTTGAGTGTCACCTTGTGTCGAAATGACATTTTACTTTTCTTGGAGATAGAGAGGGGATAATCTACCAAGCATAAAGGCGGCTCTGCCGCGGAAATTGCGAATGTGCTTACTAAAGTTCATGGTTTTATCCAGGGTAAGTCCAAGATACTTAGCTTCTTTACGCCATGGGATGTCCATGTCGTAAAGCTTAAGTAAACAAAGTTAATGTATTCAACGTGATATATTAACAATATACCAGATAAGTAATTATAACAATATGTTAAAACTGCCATTTCTAAAATAAGGTTTGTATTTGTAAACTTCACTGGGTTGTACTGTCTAAAACTTTTGCCATTAAAAGGATAAATTATGAAAAAAAAAAACGTTACATCTAAACTTGTAAACTGTCAAATGTCAATAGGAAACAAAATGGCCGTCAAGCGTCTGTCGGGCAAAAAGGAATAATGAACGTTGTATGGTTAATAATCTTATAAAACTTTTTATGACCATCTCAATATAATAAACTAAGTGTAACCAAACCACATTTTTTCTGGTTCAGTGAATTTTTTGAGGAATTCAAAACTTTTATAATAACTTGCATCAACACCTAACAGGTAACGCGCTTCACATTTTTTTATAGTTACTGTAAAACTTAACTATTTTGTCTTTTGCTCTAAAATAAATATGATCTCCTTACTACTTAAAATGCTTTGTAAAGTAATGTTAAAATACTTTTACAGAAGTTTCTTATTTATAAGTTAGAAACTAGTGGAGTACTTTCGCTTATTGTGTTTGATTCAATTTTAAATATTAGCTGTTCCTATCTTGTAACTTACGTATTTATAACAGAATGATCATTAGATTGTGTATATTTATTAATAGGGATATAAAATGATACAGTAGTATAATACTGAGTGATACTTAACATGCTTTGCCTAAACTTCACATAGTATATGCAAATCATGTATATTGAAGCTACTATTCTATGTTCTGCATAAAGTATGGCCAATATGGGTTATATATATATAACAAATAAGTGAGTGTAGCTTCTAATATTGTATAGCCATTTTAATAAGATTAAGCAATTCTCTTAAAAATAATTTCATACTTGCATAGCTAAATAGAACTCTTTATTGCATTCTAAAATAAACAATACATTATTTATAATTTTAAAAAAATACAAAGAAGAAAAAAATTCAAATTAAGTAACAAAAAGAATGCAACTGGCAGCCTTATCACTGCATAGTGATCGCATCCAGGCAACCCTTTTGAGAACAACCTTTCCAAAATCTTTAGATAGTATTATATTTGTAAGTAATTATATAATACAATATATTGTTATATTGTATATAGATTGTATAACAATACTAAAAACAGATTAAAAATATAACAAAGATACAGGTAATGCAATTCTTAAAACTCAAAGATATACTTATACATATTTCTGCAGATAGTGTATTCTATAGCCTGTCTACCTTAGCTGTAAAGGAATTAGGATAAGCACTGGAGTTGCAAAACAGGATATTTAATTACATACACTTAAGTCATTTATATACAGTTAACCGTCCCATAACAGCAAGTGCTTACTGTGGTAAATCATGAAATTCAAATTTACAAACCAGGCTAATTCATAGTGTGTTGTATGGAAACCGTTTACTGTGTTGTACTGTAAGAGTACCACAGTATAGGAGCGCTCTTGAAATTTCAGCTCTGCATTGTATGCAAACCACATTCTGAGAGCACTGCATTATAGGAGGGTTGACTTTGAATATTGTTATATTTAAAATTAATTATTATGCTTTTGGGCAAAGGAAAAATTATGGAGGAAACCTGCTTGGCAATTCTGTGATATCTGTAGCTTGCTAACATGCATTTAAGTAGCTTGGTATGTGTACTCTTTCAGATAACCCTCTCTTTTATGAGTGAGTGTGCCCAAGCTCAGTATTCTGACGATAATAGGCTGCTACTTAACTTTTTGAAGTAAAACTTCTTTACACACTCTTGGATTAAAAATTAAATTTGCGATTGTGTGAAGGTAGAGTTACAAAACTGTGATAGGGCAGGTTGAAGGTATAATAAATATATGGTATATATATTGTACACATGTATATATATGTTTATGAGCACAATAGATTTCTTTTATCTTGAAACATGATGTATTTAATATGAATGATGTGGCAATGAAGTATTTATTAATATGTTGCAAATATATATTTTTATATTTCATTTCAGATATTGCAATAAGATGGCTACACCAAACAGCTACAAACAAAACACATCAATGTCTATGCCAAGTCCCCAAAACAATCCGCGTTTGTATTTTTCCATTTCCTTTTTAAAATATCCATTCAATAATAGAAATAAAATCAATTTTTATTACATTTTAAATAATGATAAATATATAGATTTTTAGATTTAACTTTTAAGGCATTAGATCTGCCTGCAAATTAATTTATCTATCAGGGTGTCCACTTTATGGGTCATCAATTAATGAAATAGATATTTTGATTTTTAAATTTTAAAGTCATCATTTTCATATTTTAAATGTTTATCATAATAAGGTGTTGAAGGTTTAAATTTACACAGTTGTTTACCTTCTTTAATGTAAAATATTGAATTATCATTTTTACTTTTCTGAATCGCTATTTCTTTTTTAAATATTTACACGATTTTTTCTTTATACCCTCTTTTTGCAGATGTTCCTTTGTTACGCATATTATATACTAGAGGATTTTAAATATCATTTGTTTTTGTAGTCAAAAATGATTTGCATGTTTATTTTAATTCTATTTAAAAAAAACAAATTCAATTTATATGTTTAGATACAGTGGAACAAAATACATCCAAATATCCAAGTTAGTAAATTGTACACCCTAGCAACCTATCACACAGAAGTAATTATTATCTTATTGATTTTATTAGATTGATTTACTAGAATTAAAATTGTTGGTTGGTAGCATAGCTAGCCATAGCCTTCTGGTAATCCAAATCATAATGATTTCATACATGGTAGCAAGATCAAAATCAAAATGAAGATGTTTTTTAATCAAGTAGGACCAAAAGCGTTTTTGAATCATGAGAAGTCTGTCCATTGGCAATAAATCTACCACAGTCTGGACAGTTATATCCACTGAGAAGAAACCAGCTAGAGAGTCAATGGTTACTCTTTTAAAGATAGTTTTGTATGTTACAATGTGTAATATATTACAACTGGAATCAAGTCCATACATTTTTATCGCTTAAATAATCTTCAACATTATAATATGCCTTATGTAAAAGGATGTTTTGAGGCATAACTAAAACTGATTTTTGTATGTTATTAAAAATGTGACATATCATGAACATGTTACATATCATGAAGTCCTTCTTCAGGTCAATTTAAAACTTGATATTGAGCTTTCTGTTAAGAAATTCTCAGTATTAATGAAGTAGAGAAGTGGAAGCTGTGTTATAATCCTGTTTTTTATAGCACCTGACCTTTCTTTTTCAATTTGCTGTTTATTAGAGTGAAAGAATAGAGCATGCATTTGTATGTATATAGACAGCAATAATAATATCTTATGTGCATTTGTCTACTGGTCGAAATTGCGTTAATAGAGAATTGTGACATTATAAAGTATTTACTCATAAGAAATACACTAAGAAAATTTATTAACGACTTAAAAGGAATATTTTATTTCTCAAATACTTCTCCAGCCGCACAATAGTTACGACTGTAGCGCGTATTGTGTCTTAATTGAGGGGGTCACCAGTGTGCGAGCGAGATAGGGCTATTTGTCGCACACTGGTGGGTTTGTTGGGTCGTCAGCTTTGGATGTATTTTATTGTAACTGTGTCGAATCATAAAGTGGACACCCCGGTCTTGAATAATATTTAGAATGTTGTTAGATACTAACATACATAACATGCGAAGTACAAGACCTGACATAGCGAGCTTTGCGGGTTGAAGTACTAGGTAATGCTGGTATCTAACCGCTGTCTTTAAGACAAGCATGAACGCATTCTCTGCTTTTACATACAGTTTTGCATCTTCAAAAGTACTTTTTTATTATTATTATTTACACATTTTTATCCCTTATGCATTAGACTTTGTTAAATTCTCTTTTAAGTTGGATTTGTTTCATGTTTTGTTATGTTGAAACAGACTACATGATTGCGGGGCCCCCAATGAGTTTCGGTATGATGAAAGGTAAACACAATATGATTTATATACATATCTATATTTTTTTCAAAATTTCACACATTTTTTTTAATATTTCGGACTAGGTTTTGGGGTTTTAAAGGTCTCCGCACACTGTATACGACTGTGCTATAAACATTTTGCGTCAGTCGCAAGCAAATCAAAAACAAACTGACATTGTTCTACATGTTTGTATACTTTTTAATAAATACTCTTTGCATGAGACTGTTCTTTTGAAAATGGCTCAGTTCTACATAGTGCGTGGATAATAAGTTTATGAAACACATTAATGAATCCATCTCGCAATCACTTCTGTTTATTTTCTGTTAGAGCCTACTAAACTGCTAGTGCTGCTCAAACTAATTTTAGCATCAGCCTTAGTGCATACAAACAATTGTCAAGAAATTCATTATATATTAATATTGCGAATAAAAATTGTCACTGCTGTCAAGTTGGCATAGACCCTACATATAAAATTTAGTAGATTATGATTTATTATCTTGATTATCGTGATTTAGCCCGACAGTTTTAATCTCGATTCGTAAGGAGAAGGTAAAATGATTTGTATCATAAGAAATATTTAAATTTACATGAATTACATTTCTTTTAGTAATTATTTTGATGTGATAACATCTTATAAATCACCGTCTGCACAAACGATAAAAACATGACTCATGGTCACGTTCCGTTTGATCCGAGCGTGCAAACGATAGAGAGGTGCAATCGGCCTAATTCCATTCTTTATAACAGCAAAAATTTCGCGTTAACCGATATAGACAATCTTGAGTATGTTTATGATTTTGTTAAGTTTTAGACTATTAGACTTGCTTACGTTGACTTGACTTTTTCATTTATAAATAACTCATTTATTTTAGAGTGTTATAAAAGCTTATTATCTCCATATTTGAAATATTTGTGATCTATGCCTGCTCTGACTATATAATAAATATTCATTTACGATTCATAAAAATCATCACATACCTTCATTATATATTTAACTATTAAACTAATTGCCTGGTTTTAAAAATTTTTTTGTCAACAACTTATCTTTATTTTCTACATTTATTTACGTAACTTCACTAATTCGTGTAGTAACATGATTTAAAAATAACGGTCATTCAAGCTGCCGCTTAAAAACTTTTGTTTTATAATTTTGTTTCTTTATCACTGATTTTTTAATACTAATGTTACTATCACTTGAAATTTAAAAAACTAATACTGTTTTTTGTTTATGCATTGACATTAAAAATGCATCTCCATTTTCTATACTTTATTTTTTTAATAAGTATATTACGCATAAAAAATCTCTTTTTTTTACGCTGGGAAATGCATTTACGCACCCCAACCGAACTGTCATCGGTTGGGAGTGTGGGATTCGCTAGACAAAACTAGAATACCCACTAAAACCCAGCGAAACCTTCTTGATCCTTTAGCGAGAGGCCAGAGGCTCAGAGAAAACGTTCCACTCTGGCACCCGGGATTCGTTTGCCTTCACAACAGTATTAAATTTAAAATAGAGGAAGGAGGCGGGAATAACCCCGCCCCCGTCTTCCAGGCCTTCGTCGGCGAGTGGAGGAATCCGCGGCGTCCTCCCTTTCCCTGCTTAGTATCTCCTTCTGCAAAATCAAACTATCATAAATGTAGATTGCGTTAAAAAAATACTCATTCATACTACCGCCTATAAAATTGTGTTTTATTATTATTTTAATACGTTATTAATATCATTTGATTTAAAACACTGACTTTATTCTTTGTACTGGCATTAAAACCACCTCTGTAATTTCTTTACTTTAAATCTAGACCAAACTATCCAACATAAAGATCGCGTTTAAATAAAAGCAATCAATCGTAGTACCACTTAAAAAGTTGTTTTCATAAATATATATTTTATAAAATTGATATTTTAATATGTATGTTACTCACTTTATCTATCACCTGAAATTTAAAACACTAACACTTGTTTGTTTATGCATTTGCATAAAAACGACTGCCTCTCTAACCGACACAGTTGTCTTACGTTGATTGTATGTATGCGCTCGGCCTTAGTGCATTTAATTTATTTTGCCCGTTCCGTTCCCATCCCCTATCCCTTACGCTTTTTGTTTTTTTTTCTTTTCATTGTATTGCCGCGCTGCTTGGCTTGAAGGCGGTATGAATGCACCGCCCCACCATAACCAATACCAGTACCTACCCCAATACCAGGGGGGGCCAGGCATGGGCCCCCCGGGGGGGTACGGGTGGCAACATCAGCCGCGTTTCGGTGCAGAGAGCGCGCGTCGCACGGCCGGCTCGGGACAGCAAGCCAGCAAGGATGATAAGACTAGTCCCTTCGTATCCACTATACATTCACACCCTGGATTCCAACCGCAGAAGATCGGGAAGGGAGCTGGTGGGGTTAGTCTCATTCAAATAAATATATCTAAACTAATATAATTATAAAGAGCAAACATTTGTGTTTTTGTACGTATGTATATATTTTCACACAAAAACTACTGGACATATTACGAAAATATTTCACCATTATAAAGCTGCATTTTCATTGAGCGAAATAGGCTATAATGCTTTCTCAATAAAAATAGGGATCCCTAAGAAAAATTCATTAATGTAACTCAAGGTATGAAACAAAAAAAAACTATTAAAGATAAAGTAAAAAAATGTTCTACAATATTATAGAACGTATTAATATCTACAAAAAAGTCTGCGATACCATATGTCCAACTACTGTACTTATGCCACTAGAACTACTTTTTTACATTTTAGAAGTTAATAAAATTGCCGACACTAATCACACCTCATTATTCATACCTCTATATAAATCCTTATCCTATTAAAAATTTTGTTAAAGACCGTTTTATACCTGTAAAGTACTTTTTAAATCATTAAAATCAGACATTCCTTTCAAAATATCTAACCAATTTTAAAATGAAAGTAATGCAAGAGTATAGCGATGGCCATATTCATTTTGTTATCACATTACAAAATAAATGTGTTATTTACCAAGCCATTTTATACTATAAAATATTATTTCTTATCCATTTAAAAACATTACATATGTAGCATAGTTCATGCAGATCAAAACTGCTCTTAACATAATGTAATTAATATGAAATACTTAGAAGATTTCAAAGATTAACAAAGTTGTGGCACATCGGCAAGTCAAATAGATATCGCGGTGCTTTAAGGCACAGATTTAAGTGTTATAAGACTCCTATTTATATATCTATAATATAAAAATGAATCGCAAAATGTGTTGGTAAGCGCATAACTCAACAACGACTGGGTCGATTTTGACAATTCTTTTTTTTAAATATTCGTTGAAATCCAAGGATGGTTTTCACGGCGAGAAAAGTTCGTTTAATTGCAGGGGAAAACCCTAAAAACCCTTTTCTGTTTCCCGTACAAACGTTTTCTAACTAAAATGTAGTCAATTTGACCTTTAATGCTATTCAGTAAAATTCAACACTGTTGTCTAACCAAGAGTCAATTTACACTTTATTTCCGCTGCGCAAAGTTCAAAATCAATTGAATAGTCACAAAATGTAAGAGATGTAGATCATTAGTACTGCTGTAATCTCGTTTCGAAAATCATTCGTAAAACTGAAATCTGCCACACTTCAAATCTTTTTGACCGAACGAAGTCTGTCAAGTCTGCTGGTATATAAATATAAGTCGGTCTTGATTACTACTGAATTGGTGGACATTGGGAAGTTTTATATAAATCTTAATCATTCAAGGGTGCCGGACTCCCAAAACCACCGAAGCCTCCAGAAAAGCCTTTGATGCCTTACATGAGGTACTCCCGCCGGGTATGGGACAGTGTCAAGGCTGCCAATCCAGATCTTAAACTATGGGAAATTGGACGCATCATTGGGGGAATGTGGAGAGACCTCCCTCAGACTGAGAAGTACGCCTTCGTTGATGAATACGAGGCTGAGAAGGTATGTAGTTACACTTAACATTTACACCCCAAAAACATATGAAAACACGATTAAAAAAAAGCTTAGAAATACCTTGTAAACTTTATATAACGAATTCCACACTAGTATACAAGAGGGGACCGTTTTCAAAAACGAAGACACGATAATACTAATGACACCTTTGATGATGGGACGGAAAGTTGGTTAACTCTCGCGTTGATCCATTAGTTTTAAATTTTGAGTTTCATTGCTGGTTTTTTTTTAAAGTAAAGTAATGTATTGTTTATGAAACTCGTGTTGTTTAGCTGTATGATGGAGCGTAAATAATGCTAATAAAACGTTATAAAAACATGATTTTTTTATATCATGATCGATGTTTTTTTCCGTCCCATCATCAAAGGTGTCATTAGTACTATCGTCTGTCTTCGTCTTCGGAAGCGATCTCCTAACACTTTATATACTTGATTTTGAAAACGATAAATAACTTCTAATTACAGTAAAAACATCTCATAGTGACCATAGATTTAACGACTACCTAGAAAACTATTTAATATGATATTACAAACAAATACGCACTCTATATATTCCTTTTAATCATAAATTCTCTTAAACTGCGATATTAATTATGTTTTGTTAGCTTAAAAACTAACAGATAGGCAATTGTTGTAATGATAGTTTATTTTTTGTATAAAATTTTTATTTAAAGACAAAATTCTGGAAACGTCCTAAAAGTTTATATAAATACATTAAGATAAAAAAATTGGAACTGGCCAAAAGAAAGTTGGTAATTTTCCATCGTATCACATTGATACGTATGGCGCTTGACTGTGATATATCACCTGATAGTAAATGATACATTCTCAGATAGTAGGTAAACTGATAAAATATAATTTACTTTTTCATGGCTTCTGTTTGTATCTTACCGATACAGATTTTTTTTGCTTTGATGCACTTCTTTGCTGGTAGAATGGTGACTATAATTAGTTCGCGTTAAGAATGCAGTCATCATTGTTGAACGGCCTAGCCCCGCCCCTTAACCAAATCAAATCTTTTCAAATTACAAATTCAAGTTTATAGCGACCAATTGAAAGGCATAGCTAGATCGGCGAACAATGATGACTCACTGCATTCTTAACGCGAACGAACTATAGCCATGACAGAAGCCCTCCATAAACCCATGTCTAGATAAAAAAGAAAGCCCATTTTATGCAGAGATTAGCTTCCAAAATCCGATGAGGATTTTATTATTATAGTAATTGTTGTATTTTGCGTGTAGGCGCAGTATACAGAAATGTTGAAAACATATCAATCTTCGCCCGCGTATTTACAATGGCTGGCGCACAAGAATAGAGGTATTGTGTCCGTTTACGACCCGGGAATCAAACTTGTTACACCGCATTCACTTCACACGCTTGTGATTTAATAACGGGCATTATTTCGGGTGCGGGTTTTGTTTGCATATCGGCGAGAAATTAAAAAATCCACTAACAATTTTACTGAAACACTATTCACTTCAAGTCTGGAAGCAGGAAATTTGTCAAAGAAATTATTTTTGTTTCCTAGTTAGGAGCTAGGATCTATACAAGGTGTTAGGAGACCGCTTCCGAAAATAAAGATAAACGATATTACTAACGACACCTTTGATGATGGAACGGAAAAAAGTCGATCCTGATTAAAAAAACATTTTAAAACGTTTTATTAGCATTATTTACGCTCTATCATGAAACGATAGTTTCATAAAAAAGACATTACTTTAATTTAAAAAAAACCAGCAATGAAACATAAAACTAAAAACGGCTGACGTCACAACTTAGGTCAACGACCGCTAGCTGCCGGCGCGGCCTAACTATCGTTTCATTTAACGATACTAACTTGATAAAGCATAAATAATGCTAATAAAACGTTTTAAAAGTATGATTTTGTTTTAATCAGAATTGATTATTTTTTGCTCCTATTATCAAAGGTGTCGTTAGTACTATCATCTTCGTTTTCAGAAGCGGTCTCCTAACGTGTTATATATACATAAAAGGAGCTCAAATAGTATAATTTTTAAATCGATGGCTTCCACGTAAAAAGAGTCAAGTACGAAATCCAGATATCGTAAGACATTGTTTCAAAGATAAATTGTCTATACCTGTATTAACTTTTCAGGTAAATTTATGTTTTAGGCTATATTTTTATAAATAAAAAGATAACTTTGGTTGATATAATCATTGAAATTGCAAAAACGCCTAAAATACAAGTTGACCGTTTATACATAGTTGCTATCGTAAAAAAACATATTAAATTTAAAGTTATTCGTAAAAATTAAAAGAAAACCCTTACCAACTGACATAAAGCGAAATCTATATCTTATTTAATGTTAAAGAAATTTGAATTGGACTAATTAAAACGATACAAAAAAATCTTAGCTAAATGTATAGTGAGTTCTACTTAAACCATATTGCAATAGCGTCTTTTTAATAATTAAAAAAATGTTAATGATTTACTCAATACAGTAATTGGCAATTTTTTAAATTATTATTAGATAGTATCTCGCCGATATATACATAATATGATACCTTTCATTGTGTTTAACCTTCACGAAATACCACTATTATGTCCTTAACCACTGTAAAAATAACTAGCACTGTAATTATTGGCATCCATTCAACACCTTTATCACCAGTAGGTATCGTAAAGTCCGTTGATTAAAGATTTGAATTACAATTTCTCCAAACCAGTGACAGGTTTATTACTAACGGACAGACTGGGTATAAAACAAAATATTGAGCCTTGGTTACTCGAATTAATAAGTTAATATGTTTTGTCTACATCTAAACTGGTAGGAGGCTTCAGTCGAGGCTCTTACCAGTAAAGATGTGCCGGAAAGCAAAAATATTGCAATTTGATTTTTACAATTTAAAAGTAAAATAAATGCGGTAGAGATGAGAGAGTTGAGAAGTATGAGTGGATTGAAACTGAGTGACAGAGTAAGACATAGAGTGATAAGAGAACGTTGTGGTATAAAAGAAAATGTAGTGACTAAAATTGAGAAAGGTATGCTTAGATGGTTTGGGCACGTAGAGAGAATGAATAAAAGGAGACTGACAAAAAGGATTCAAGAGTGAATGCGAAAGTTGGAAGGGGAAGACCAAGGCGAATGATACTGGTCCAAATCCAGGACATTTTAAATAAAGGCCAAGTCAAGAGTACTCTAAACCGACGAACTTGTATGAAAGGTTTAATGTGAATGAAAGAAGCGAAGGAGATATGCAAGGATCGTGGCAAGTGGAAGGACGTTGTCTCTGCCTACCCGTATTAGTTGTTAAAAGATAAATTACCCCTTAACAGTTTGTAAAAATCATAAATACATAGCATCACGCCTCATTCCCTTCGGGGTAGGCAGAGACCACGTCCTACCACTTGCCACGATCCTTGCATATCTCTTTCGCTTCTTCCATTCTCATTCACCTTTCATACAAGTTCGTCGATTTAGAGTACTCTTGACCTGGCCCTTATTTAAAATGTCCTAGATTTGGTCCAGGAACGTTCGCCTTGGTCTTCCCCTTCCAACTTTCCCAATCACGCTTGACTCATAAATCCTTTTTGTCAATCTCCTTTCATTCATTCTGTCTATGTGCCTAAACCATCTAAGCACACCTATCTTCATTTTAGTCAAATAAATAAGACTTAAAAATTAGTTTGCCACAGAAGTTTCACTTCTGACACGTGCACTTTGTACGTACGCACTTTTTTATCGTATTTGACTGTTTTTAATTAATTAAATAGTAGATCCCACTTCATTATCTCGAATTTATTGGAGGAACCTTTTTCAGTGTTTGGTATAAATGTATTTTGAAGTCATTTACCTATCATTACCCCCACTACTTTTGTAACTAACACGCACATCTAAATGGTGGCTAATCTCTCTCCCACATGCACCATCACCTCATATATTAAACGCACGGGTATACGCTAGTCGGAATACGAGAAAACACTGAAGACGTACCACAACTCGCCCGCTTACCTCGCGTACATCGCCGCGAAGAACAAGGCTGTGGGTAAGGGTATGGCGATATTTGCATGTAATTTGCATAGTTTTATTTATGATAAGACTATATTTTAACTCCGGTGTCTTTCGCGTAAATTCCAATCCCATTAATATCCCATTAAATCCCAATAATAAAGCGTCTACGAAATCGCGAACGACATAACAAATTTGAAGTCAATATGGCGAATAGTTTGGCTGTTAATGATGAGTCATAGATCGTTCTTGCGTGTGAATATAATGTTTCCCGTTCTTATTAATTGTCTACATTACATGTAACAAAAGTTAAAGATCCCGTGACAAGTTAGTAAACGATCGTTTTGCGCTTTTGTAAACTCCTGGATTGTTTGAGAGCCCGTTCTTAGTCAGTGTCTACATCGCAGAAGGAACGAATTGTGCTAAAATTTCAAATCCATCGGCCAAATTGTTTTGAAAGCTCGTGATGACTTATTGAACAATAGATTTTGCTTATATATCCTAACCCCGTGGAAATATGGCGATAGTTGCTTTTATGAACGTCTACATCGCGAAACGAGTAAATTTGTAGTTTTCGTACTGAGTCAACGAGTGATCATTTTTCCCCCGAATATTTACCCCGACTTTCATGTCAATCGGGAGAGAATATCTTTGAAAATCTCGTTAACTGAATGCTCGTTTTTAATGAGAAAGACGTTGATGAACGTCTACGTTGCGAAAGAAATATTCAGACCAAATTTCCAGTTAATCGGGTTAATGGTAATGGAAATCTTGTGAAGAGTGAATGAGAGATTGTTTTCCACTTATATATCCCGATCCCGTGGTATTCAGTGAATATATATAAGGAAACTCGTTTTTAAGGAACATTTACAATAAGGAGTTTTGCTAAATTTCATATCAGTCAAAGTCCTCATTATAATAAACTTATGTGCCTAATTGTATTTTAAAATTCATCATTGTGATCTTCGATAAAAGGATACCTCGTGAGGAAAATTACATGTGCCAGGAGCAATTTTGGGTTAGGTATAGCTTGCTAGTCTTAACTCCAAAACATCTCTCTTACGAGTGAAAAGGCCCACCTAATTACCTATCTATTTCCCAGATATGCAAATAAAGAAATAGCTTTCACAAAATCCTTCGATTAATAGTCCCAATAACTATTATGAACGTTTTTTAATCCTAAAAAATATTGGATAATATTACCAATTTCTTGAACAGTTGGTAATTTAGAAGAGGAGAGTTCCAGCAAGAAGGGCGCGTCACAGAAGGAGCAACAGCAACAGGATAGAAGGATTGACATACAACCAGCTGAAGACGAAGAAGGTAGTATATCGATAATTTATATTCGAAACTATCTTCTTTATTACTATTTCATCAGTTTTATCCATTTTATTTAGCCCGAAAGGTCTATAATTAATTGGGAGTCCTTACTCAACCGATACGCTTTGGCAACGTTTGTATGATTAAGTACTAGGTTTTACTCGTGACGTCACTTACGTTAAAAATAGCCATGAAAATTTCTGCGTAAAGTTTTTAAGCCCCTTCCTGGTCCACAATTGTTCGAACTAAGCTAGTTGTTGTAATAAATTAAAACTGTGCTTTTACTACCCGAATATTTGCCCTTTTTTTTTTTTTTCGAACTGTGTTTAGCTGTTAGCCCTACTGGCTTTTACAGCGTAACCGGGAGGAGGACGGGCTCTTAAGGAGGCCGCCACATTTCGAGTGCGAGCCCTGAAAAGGGCTCGCTCTCCGGGGAAACGCCGCTCCAAGGGCGTCTCCTGCGAGACCGAGCCTCGGCTTGGAGCGACGTTATCGCTGAAACATCACCTGAAAAGGAAGAATCAGAAGCGCCCCCGGGAACGTGGGTGAAGTCCACGTCCGGGTGACGTCAGAAATCGGGGACCTCGACTCCGCCGGCGGAATCGCTGTGTAACGCTTGTGTATGTGTCTGTCCCTACCTGGTAAGGTAGATTGTCGATAGTTATCGTATCGTCGGGGTCGTTAAGGACATATTTAGGCCGTCTCTTCCTAGGCGGAACGTTAAGACGGATCCTATAAGAGGACGCGTTAACCACTAGTGGGTTCCTATGATTTATGGCTCTCTCGAAATAATTTTCGGAGAGCTCTTTAAAATAACTCTTTATCGTGGGGAGTTCTAAGTCCCTATGTAGATCGACATTTCGGACGTACCAGGGGCATCCCGTGGCCATCCTCATGAATCTATTTTGCAGCGTCTGCAGACGGGCCAGTCTATAGGCTGGCACGTGTGCGAAGACGATGCTGGCGTACGATATGATGGGGCGGATGCAAGTTTTGTAGAGTGTCACCTTGTGGCGAAGTGACATTTTACTTTTCTTGCAGATGAGAGGGGATAATCTACCAAGCACAAACGCGGCTCTGCCACGAACATTGCGAATGTGCTTACTAAAGTTCATGGCTTTATCTAGGGTAACTCCAAGATATTTGGCTTCTTTACTCCATGGGATGTCCATGTCGTAAAGCTTAATGTTAGGCAGTTTGCGATCCCAAATCCTCTTCACTCCTGTGAAAAGCACTGCTACACTTTTCTCAGGGTTCACCTCGATTCTCCATTTGCGAAACCATTCGGCGATGCGATTGGCCGCTTTCTGAAGTCTCGAGGTGATCAGATTGGTGTCACGTGAGGTGGTGAATAGAGCGGTGTCATCCGCGAATTGAGCAAAGTGTACACGCTCTGTGCTTGGAAAGTCACATGTGTACAGCGTGTATAGGATTGGAGAGAGCACCGAGCCCTGGGGGACTCCTGCTCTGAGAGGGCGCGATGAGGACAGGGTGCCCTCGACGCGGTACCTGAAGGAACGGTTTGAGAGATAGTCTCGCAATAAAAATACGAATCTATCTGGCACTTGGAGGTGGTCCAGCTTGTAAATCAAGCCGGCATGCCACACTTTATCGAAGGCTTTCGCCACATCGAGAAAGATTGCACCGGTAGGACCTCTACCGGTGTGGTAGATATTATCGAGGATGTGCTCCGTGAGGCGGTGCACCTGTTGGACGCACGAGTGTTGGGGTCTGAACCCGAACTGCTCGTCGGGGATGAGTCTCATGGCCTCTACCGTAGCCTTGAGTCTTTTTAGGATTATTATCTCATACACTTTACCCAGAGTGTTGAGTAAACTAATGGGTCTATAACTAGTAGCCAGGTTACTGGGTTTTCCTGGCTTATGTATCCCTATGACGATGGCTTCTTTCCATTCGTCAGGGAATGTACAGGCTGCTAGAAGAGCATTAAAAATGAGTACCAGGAGGCACAAAAATCTGTTGGGGAGACGTTTGAGCACCTTATTGGTGATCCCGTCAGGCCCCGGGGCTTTTTTGGCATGGAGTCCCTTGATAATTCCATGCACTTCATCTGTCGTAGTTGGTTCGAGTGGCTCACTCGTGGGGGACGCGAGCTCTAATTGAGCGAGCCTGTTTTCAACAAGCGTGACCTGCGCGGGGGACACGCTTGTGGTACTGGGGGAACATTGTTGCTCTATGCTGTCGGCCAAGCACTCGGCCTTATCAGCATCGTCGAATGCTGGACTTTGATTCGGACGGACAAGGGGCGGCATCGGTTCGCGCCTATCATTTTTTAAATTTTTAGAAAGGGACCAGAAGGACTTGTGCGAGGGCTCAAGTTCTCCTAGTTTCCGGTCCCATCTGTCGTCGCTGAGTTCCGTAAGTCTTTCTCTTACTTCTCTGAAAGATCTCCAGAGTCTCCTTCGATTCTCTGGTGTGGGGTAAGCGGCGTGCGCTCGTGCGTGGGCATTCTTAATCCTGATGAGTTCTCTCGCATCGTCCGGGAGTCTCCTGCGACCGACGTCGCAGGGGATATCCCGGGAGCAATCCGACAGAACCTCACCAATGTGAGAAGTTAAAAGAGAGGTGGCGGATTTGGCGACATCCGCCGACTCAATTTGGTCAGGAATTTCGTTTAAAGACGCGGAATCACTGGATTGGAGTCGCTCTGAGAGCTTTTTCCAATCAATGATTCTCTTAGTTGGCATGGGAAGGGGATCAACCTGTCCTAGTCTGACAAGGACCGGCAGATGATCTGAGGATAGCTCATGCAATACTTCCAAGGAATTCACCTGAAGGGTGATATTCTTCAGGAGCATCACATCTAATATATCTCCCAGAGCATTGACTTGGCTATGGCTATAGTGGGTCGGTTCCAGTGGAGCTAGAACCGAGAAGCTGCAATTTGGTGTGTTGCTGATCCTGGCTAGTATTCTACCATTTACATTAGTTCTACGGGAGCCCCACAGCTCGTGCTTGGAGTTCAGGTCACCGCCCAGAAGGACGGAATCCCCTAGTTCCAGCAGAGCTCTGAGATCGCTCTCTAGCACTTTCTTTGTGGGCGATAAATAAACTGATGCTAGCACGATCGACTGATGGCCGGTCATGCCCACCTGACACACAGACGCCTCTATGTTGGTCAACACAGGGGGGTCGAGGGGGGTGCACTGTAGCGCTTTTCTAAAATAGATTGCGGTGCCGCCCATTGGTCCGCTTCTGTCGTTTCTAATACGATTATAATTCGCAATAGAAGGACCGCGATTGCAAGGTTTTAAAAAGGTTTCCTGTAATAACAGGATATCTACTTGATGGGAACACACAAATTCCCGAATTTCATCTATTTGCTTGATGAGGCCGTTTGCGTTGAAGTACGCAACCGACAGCGAGCGAGGCTTAAGCCTCCCTATGCTTCTACCTACTGGGTGTGGGTCCATGAAGAGTCCTAACAGAAGGAGAGGTTTTGGACTGCCGAGACTAGGTCGGCGTGTTGAATCAGAGCCGCGAGGCTCTGAGAGGGATTATGGCGGAGCTTGGCCGCCAGTATGCCGAGTTCGGCGATATTGATTTGACTGATCACGTGGGTGACCAGTCTGAGATCATCCATCAGGGAGGGTCCTGATGGTGCGGAAGGGGCGGGCTGAGCTGGCCCGGGGAAGAAGGCCTGGGCGGGCTCTGGGGCTGGTGCGGCCTGAGGGGCCGGAGGAGCAGCCATCGTGGGTTTAAACCACGCATTAAAAGTAGGGAATATTTGCCCCCAAAACGGTGCACATATGTACAACGTATACGGCTGGCAAACGTTCGCTAATCAACGAGTAACCGTTGTGCGGCCATGTCTTTATTTGTACCACATATCTATCTCGTAAATTTGTCTCTCTCTAATAAGAATCTTACATCAATGTAATAAGTCCAAATATATTTGTATATAATATGCCACTTGTTTGTCCTTATCATCTTCGGGTGATGGCTGGCTATCTCGTGGGACATTTTCCCAGTCAGTTAACGCAAAAACACTTTTTTTACTAAAGGATGACGTCATTTCTGGCGTACCTTGATGCTCATGCCTAGGCCTTTCTTTTTGCATCTACAGCCTAACCTAGAGCAGAAAGAGGGCGATACGTCAGTCTGGCACAAAACCTGGTCCAATCGAGGTCCATCTTAACAGCAGTTGTCTTTCACGGGCCTAGAAGCATTGCCTCATTATCCAGGATGATTTTTACTTCTGCCTGTTATTCTAACAGTCATTTTGAGTTGTTCAGGCCCGTGTTGTTTCACTGCTATCGCGTCATCTTAACCTACACCGGATGGTGGTGACAACAGTAGGAACAATCAGAGGAACATTCAGATTTAGAATGCTGGCTGGTAATGGAGTGACATGCTCTCCGCCAGTAGCCGAACACCTCCACGGTGGGCGTTCTAATGTCACGATGAAAACCTCATTGCTGACGTACCTTAGAGCTCCTGCTATCATATTCATCATATCCGTATACTTTCTGTAGGAAACCTATTGCCAAGAGGCCACTTCGCATGTGCTACTAAAATAAATTAAAATTATTTCGAATATGTCGTTGCTTGTTACTCATGTCGTCGCGGCATGTTCAGGCCATAAACAATTTTCCACGACTATGCTATGACTATGCATTCAATCGACCCATCGCGTCGCACTCTGGCTAGGCGAACCTCATTCCTGGAGGTCGTACCTGCTCTGGTACGCCTTATTGTCTGCATAGACGAGTTGCTTATATCTCTCTCACTTCTCTGCTTTCTTTAGGACCGTTGGAAGCGCAAATCTCGTTTAATTCTTTATTTGGTCGGACCAACGGATAGGTGACCGACCCCTTGGTTTTTTTCCTTTGACTATTCCTACCACAAGTTCCTTCAGGTTATCTGCTTGTTTTCGGGCAATATAACTGAAATAGTGGTATCATGTGGTGTCTTATTGTTATGTTAAACTCTGACAGGATGAATCTAATACCAATACCACATCCCCCTTGTTTTTTCGATCAGCTTCCCCAGATGGACCATGATTCATAAACTGATAGATCTGCAGCCTCTTCCTCTGATACCCCGATCAGAGTACCGAGCTGGGGCCGCCTACACCAGTCTGAAGCGGACATAGGGTCCGAAGACCTTCAGTTTCATATTTAATGGAGTTTGGTCAAAAAGAAAGGTTGAGTGGTTGACTTGGATAGTTGGCGCTATTGATATTTCACAGTAGTAATCTCACCGTTCAATTCCAGATCAGGACGAGGGTCTGTCAGTGAAGCACGTGGCGTACGCTCGGTATCTCCGCAACCACCGACTCATCAACGAGATATTCTCTGACACGGTAGTGCCGGATGTACGCTCCGTCGTCACAACAGCACGGATGCAGGTATAATTAATAATACTCTTTTTTGTACATTAATATTTTTTAACAAACAGACAAAACTAATAAAATTAATTCTTACTTTAAAAGTTTAGTTACTTAATTAATTCGATATGCGAATTGAAACTAATAATGCTATTATTTCTCTACAGATATTGAAAAAACAAGTACAGTCTCTGACAATGCATCAGAAGAAGTTAGAAGATGAGTTGCAGCAGATAGAAGAGAAGTTCGAAGCAAAGAAACGCAAATTCATCGAGAGCAGCGAAGCATTCCAAGAAGAGTTGAAGAAGGTAAGGAAAATTGTTATATCGTTGCTTTAGAAGAATAGTGACACATTTAAAATGAAATCAAAGTATTTAGGAGAGACGTTTAAAAATTGTCTTAATTAAGCACCAAAAAGTTTATTGCGCTTTTGTAGATTTAGAAAAGGCCTATGATCGAGTGGTGAGGAATGATCTGTGGTCAACGTTATCAACGTATGGGGTGAGCGGTTGTCTGATCCAAGCATTGAAGTCTCTCTATGAGGGTTCTAGTGCCTGTGTCAGAATAAACGGAGCGTACACGGAGTGGTTTCCTGTCGAAAGAGGTGTTCGACAGGGATGTGTTGCGTCACCATGGCTGTTCAACCTTTTCATGGATAAATGTTTGACAGATTTAAAAGAAAGTATGTATGGGTTAAGAATGAATGAATTACTCATCAAATGTTTACTCTACGCTGATGATCAAGTAATACTTGCGTCATCCGCTAACGAGCTACAGGAGATGCTAAATATTATGAATGAAGCTTTGAAAGGGAAAGGAATGAAAGTGAATGTAAACAAAACGAAAGTTATGCTTTTTGAACGAGATGAATCTATGATGAATGGCAATATTTTGATAGATGGGGAACAAGTGGAAGAGGTGAAAGAATTTGTATACTTGGGATCTAAATTTACAAAAGATGGAACATGTGAAAGTGATATCGAAAGGAGAGTGAATGCAGGGAATATGGTAAATGGTGCTCTGCATGCTTTTATGAATAGCCAGATGGTGTCTCAAAGGGCTAGACTGGCAGTGCATGCTGGAGTGTTGGTGCCAACACTTATGTATGGTAGTGAAAGTTGGGTATGGCAGAAGAATCACAAAAGTAAAATAAATGCGGTAGAGATGAGAGCGTTGAGAAGCATGAGTGGATTAAAACTGAGTGACAGAGTAAGAAATAGTGTGATAAGAGAACGTTGTGGTATAAAAGAAGACGTAGTGACTAAAATTGAGAAAGGTATGCTTAGATGGTTTGGGCATGTAGAGAGAATGAATGAAAGGAGACTGACAAAAAGGATTTATGAGTCAAGAGTGAATGCGAAAGTTGGAAGGGGAAGACCGAGGCGAACGTTCCTGGACCAAATCCAGGACATTTTAAATAACGGCCAGGTCAAGAGTACTCTAAACCGACGAACTTGTATGAAAGGTTTAATGAGAATGAAAGAAGCGAAGGAGATATGCAAGGATCGTGGCAAGTGGAAGGACGTTGTCTCTGCCTACCCCTATGGAAGTGAGGCGTGTTGTTATGTAAGTAATTAATCACTGACATATAATGGTACCGCAACGTCCTTTGAATGTGACTTTTCACAAAATTTTGTGTTGCCACACCTTCATTTTTGATAAAAAAAATTGCTGCAACAACGTAATTTTTGTAACCGACTTCAAAACAAGGAGGAGGTTATCAATTCGTCTGTATTTTTTTTTGGTTATTTGAATATGCATTTTTGATAACATTTTGTGCTGCATCACCGTCAGATTTTGTATTTTAATAAGATTTTCTGACAAAAAAGCGTTATCACAACTTCATTTTGCTATTTGAATATGGAGTTTTGTTAGCATTTTGTGTTGCCATAGTGCCAGTTTGACAACGTCCTGTGTTGCCAAAGAATCTAGAAGAAAGATCTCGTATTTCTTCCATAGCACTGCAAACCTGCTGTGGACGACGACACCTTCAATCGGATGGTTGAACGAGCGTTAGAGCAGATCCGACGTGGAGTCAACCCCGGCTCCATACAGCATCCTCGGGACAGACCGCATGAGGTACAAGAACGTGTATTTGGAAGATTAGCCCTTACTTAAATATGTTTTAAAGAATAACACCCAGCTGTTACTATTATAAATCTTTACATAGTATACGATGAAGTCGCCTCCGCTGCCTGTTTGCTTAGATCTTTTAAATCAATCAACGGATTTCCATCAATAGACGAGAGTGATTCAAGAGGAAGATTTACACGTATAATACATACATATTAATGTATAGAAAAGTTGAAAAATTCAATGATTTGTAATGTTATGTAACAAAGATATTTGTGCGCTTAAATCGCACGGAATTGTATTATTCGTTATTCAATTGAAAACATTACATATTGTTGTGTTGTGTATTTCGTGAAGATCAAAAAAATATCTAACAGTATTTCTTTAATATATCTTAGAAGGGTGCGGCAAAGCTACATAACGCAGACACTAATAATTTTCAGGTAATGGAGCAAGATCCAAATATAATCAAAAACGAGTCAGGACCGAACGCTCCAACTCAAGTGGACAAAGTGTCCACAACGGAAGTTAAACCTGATACCAATATGACTACTGAGCTCAACAAACCGGACGGAGAGGCTAAGGAGTCGGCAACGGAGAATTCAGCACAGGAGAATGATGGTAATTTTACTAAATTTTTTATTGCTGACAATACAGGGTGTCGCAAAAGAAATTTTATATATAGTGGATCGATTAAAAAAGTAAAAATACACTTTTTGATGATTTATTTCTTGAAAATAATGTCGGCTAAATGTAGACCCTCGCGTTCTTGGCACTCATTTAATCGAACAGTAAAATTACTTATGACGGTTCGGCAGGTGGACTCAGGGATCGCTGCCATTTCGGCAGTGAAGTAGGTTTATTGGCGTAAACTTTGGATTTAATATAACCCTATAGGAAACAGTCCCTAGGGGTTAATCTGGACTGCGTGAAGGTCAATTTATGTCACCTCTCCAAGAGATCAATTTGCCTGAGAAAAAATCTTTACGAAAGTAAATATTATAATACTGCCATTGCTAGTCCTGGATTCAATATCGAAATTTATTTACTTTGTTTAGGGTCTAGATTGGAGGAAGGCTTCCGCCGTGGCTAGCTACCAGCTTACCAGCAAATCGATATTGATGTTTCTATTTAGATTTTCTCAATATTTGGCCGGAGTTGGGCTGTCGGTAGTGTGCTCCACCCCGTGCCACGGAGAGCGCGTTAAGCCGTCGGTCCTGCGCCTGATCTGCTTCTCTCCGGTCTGCCGGTTTCCCGTCATATCGGACTATGAAAGTGATAGAGACTGCACTTGTGTATTATGGCTGCCACTACACAGTGGAGCAGCTGTGGGCCTATGCTCTGCAAACACTCTCTCATATGAGTGAGGAGGCCTGTGCCCAGCAGTAGGACGTTAATGGGCTGCCACTAACCATAATCTATAAAAGGTAGGCGGTGTTACTATATCTATAGTAACACCGCCTACCTTCTCTCTCTCTTTGACTGTCTCCCTAACCGCAAGGGTTGTCTGGAAGAGATCGTTATTAGCGATAATACCACCCTGTTGTACACTAAATTTAATTAATTTTAAGTTATTGTATTTTTCTTTTGCCCTGTTTTTGTGGTGTTCAATAAAGTATACATCTATTTATTTATCTAGGTCTGCGAGAGAATTCCCTTTTACCAGTTTACGGTGCTATCATGTTAGACTGTATCAAAACTTACCATCTATAGAGATGACAGTTATGTGCTAAATTTTTAGTATTTTTTTTTCCTAAGAACGAAGGGAAGACAAACCCGTGGAGATGAAAGTGGAGAACAAGGAACCCCAAATGCAGCCTACTGCTGGACCACCCCAGCCCCAAATTACATCACCCCCTCATCCAGGTAAATAGATTTATTTATTATTATGTAAAGTGTAGTTTTTTAAGTACTATATTGGCGATAAAACAAATGTGCAAAATCTCAAATTAAACTGATATTTCAAAGTGTTCAAAGATTCTGTTATATACTTACATGAAATTTAAAAAAACTTTTCGATTTTTTAAATCAATATATTGTTTTCTCGATAAGTGTACAAAGTGAGCAGAATCTCATATTAATCCGACGTTTTGATATGCTCTGAAATAGATTTAAGAATCTGTGTGCATAGAAACAAATATACATGCAAATAAAAATTATTTCAGCTATGATGATGCCACCCAACCCCAACGCACCATCACATCAAGCACCACCACATGGAGGGCCACCACCACCACCAGGTTAGTTATTTATTGACAACAAATTTTAAAATCACATGCACTTTAATTTTAGTTGTCTAAACCTTATTTACGATACCCGATATAACCCGAGTGAGTGGTGACGTCACAGTTTAAACACAGTGTTAAGAATGCTTTAGAGATGGTTGTTGAAATCGGGTTTCGAAAAATAATGACGTCATAAACATGGCGGCCAATCGTTGCGCGTTTATAGTCACATGACAGTTTTCATTTCATCAATTTTCAATTGTTTTTAAGTAATTAAAAACTTTCTTTCTTTAAAATCAATATAAACATTTTTAGTAATCCAAACCCCATCGTTCAGGACAGGGGTTGGCAACATTTTGTTCATAGAAACGCTACAAATGCTTGAGACCATTGATGCGGGCCTAATTTAATTTGATAAAACTAATTTTTGAATTCTAATCATATTTGTCACACATATTCCCGCGGACCACAACGAAGGGGGTTGCGGACTGCTAGTTGCTGAACCCTAGGCTAGAAGGAACCAACGCGGTTGCTTTATAGTTAAATGTGATCTAACCATTTATTTTTCTATACCAGGAGGATACGGCGCCGCACCATATGGGCGATACTATCCCGGATACGGCGGGGGATTCCCTGCCTACCCACACTATTACCCTCCCGAGCACTACCCACCGCATCATGAATTCAAACGTAAATTAACAGTAACATTTGGACAAAAGTTAAAATATACTTATATATTGAACTACGCATAACAAGCTCTTTTGAACCATTAAATGTATCTCTCGATAACAAAGATATCGGATTCCACCAAAGAGATACCGTCAAGCAAATCATTACTCTTCTGACATCACTTTTGTTATAGATGATGTGATTTTAGTAAATAAATGGTATTCCCTGTCCAGTCTGAGCTGGTGGGAGGCTTCGGCCGTGGCTAGTTACCACAATACCGGCAAAGACGTCCCACTAAATAAAAGATTTGTGTTCTGGTACAATGTCGTATAGAAACTATGAGGTGAATTACCTCTTCCCTGATTAGCACTATTCCATTTTAGAATGTATCATCACTTACCATCAGGTGTGATCACAGTCAAGTTCAACTTATCAGCAATAAAGTAAAAGAAACTTCTAATCAAGTTCTTGTATTTCCTTTGTTTCTTTATTCAATAATGTTGACGATTGTAAAACTAAAACTTAAAATATTATATTTTGTGACATTCTGTAATATTATAATGTAATCTTTTATTATTACATTTAAATTTTTATTAATTGCCTCATCGGTCTAGTAGCATGTTCGACTACAGACATGAGGTCCTGGGTTCGTGTCCCAGGTCGGGCCAATTCGGAATCGATATTGAGTTTTCTATTTCTATCTTCTAAATATTTGTCCAAAGTTCGGTAAAATTTGGTGGTGTGATCCACCCCGTGCCCCGGAGAGCACGTTAAGCCTAAGCCGTCGGTTCTGCGCCTGATCTCTCTCCTGAGAGTGAAGGAAAAAGAGTACACTTGTGTACTATGCCTCCCAATCCACAGTGGAGCATCGTGGTGGGTCTATGCTCTAAAAACCCTCTCTCATATGAATGAGGAGGCCTGTGCCCAGCAGTGGGGCGTCAATGGGCTGCTACTTACCTTTTTTTACTTTAATATTTTATTTACCTAGTTGTATTTTTATATTATATATATATAATATTAAGATTGTCAATTCGACATTGTATGTAATAAATTTTAACATGTAATATTAGTGCGCCACCTTTACTGTATACTAATTTTATAACTACAATATAAAAATGTGTTGGTAAGCTCATAACTCAACTAGGCCTGGGTCAATTTTGTCAATTTTTTTTTTTTAATGTTCGTTGAAGTCCAAGTATGGTTTTAGGACGAGAAAAGTTCGAATAATTGCAGGAGGAAAACCCTAAAAAAGCCATTTTCTGTTTCCCATACAAACCTTTTCTAACTGTAGAGTCAATTTGACCTTTATTGCTATTCAGGAAAGTTCATAATAAACTAGAAGTACTTACTGTTGTCTAATGTAGGTGCGTTCCTAACGTCAAAGAATCAATTTGCACTTTACTACCGCTGCACAAAATTCAAAATCAATTGAATAGTCACAAAAATGTAAGAGCTGTAGATATTTAGTACTGCTATAATTTTTTTCGAAAATCATTAGTAAAACTGAAATCTGCCACATTCCCAAACCTTTTTGACAGAACGAAGTGTGTCGGGTCTGCTAGTTTAGCATATAAATAATTTGATTTGAATAAACATTTTCACAGCGGAGGAGCCACCAGCCAAAAAGGAGACCGAATGATTGTCACCGAAGCGCGTTGTGAAGCGACGGAGAAAGTCCTCATCTAAAGACGCGCAATGAACACTTAATATACATATACCCACATGTAATTGAGTTCTTGACAAATTTTCGAGGTACTGAATACAATTAACTCGTTAATATATTTTAATATAGCGAAAATACACTAAAGAGAATTGACAACCGTTTCGCTGCGGCGCCATTTTTTTCAATGTCTCTCTGTGTATCTTCCGTTATTAAGTAATGTTGCAAAAACGTTCGTACACTGCTGTTGACTTATTATTATGTCTCAACGAAGATGTTTTTTCACTGCGGTTGGTTTATTATTGTCTCAACAAAGATGTTCGATCACTGTTGTTGGCGTAATTTGTGTAAAGTAAAAAAAAATTGCAAGTGTCCAAAGTTATTAACACAAGAGAATGCTAGATATAGTAGTAATATCTTTATGTTAACACAAATTTCTTTATAATATTATAGCGATTAAGAAAATAAACTATCTATCTATACACACCAGCATATTTAACGGAATATAAAAAATATATATTAGTATCATATAAGGTTATGATACTGATATCAAACCTTTATTATTTTTATGTTTTGCTTAATATGCCGGTGTGTATATATATGATAATTAGATATATTACCAGTTTCACAGAAGATCTTCTGTAACACAGTCTTTGTTACCCCTCCATATATGGATATGAGTTAAGATAGAATACGCCAAGTGTACGGTAAGACGTAATATTACGCCAGCCGCAGCTGAAGGGTTAAACTCGAAATCCTTAAGAGTAAAAGGTAAATAAGTAAATGATTTTATTATAATACTTTATTTACATTTAGAATAGACATCTAGATTATAAGTGTAATATATTAGGATTACTTAATAATATATATGTATTCACTTAGTGTAGTTTAGCAATGTAAAACTATGAAATATAAATTGTATGTTTATCTGTTCTCCTCCATCTGGATACGGTTGCTGTTTCTGCCGAATTGTGCTATTATGGGTCGACCACCCATGATAGTGCCGTTCACTTCGTCCAATGCTTGTATCGCTAAGTCTTCACCTGTTATAAATAAACTTTGTATGAATACATGATCATTTTATTTGTTCATTTCAAACAATAATTAAAGATTCAATGAAGTAGTTTAGTCAATATATTTTATAAGATGAACAAAAAGAGGATTTATCAGAAAAAGGTTAATGTTTTTAAAGTAAACATGTTTCAGTATATATTTTGTTTAATCGTATAAAAACAATACAAAACATAAGATGTAAAACAATTAAACATTTATTTAATGATATTCTTAATTAGGGTGGTGCTGTCATCTAGTGGTAACTAAGTAAAGTAAAAGGTAAGTAGCAGCCTATTAAAGTCCCACTGCTGGCCACAGGCCTCCTCACTCTGAGGAGCGAGGGTTTTTAGAGCATAGACCCACCACACTGCGCCACTGCGGATTGGCAGGCATAGTACGTAGGTGCACTCTCTATTCCTTCACTCATAGTCGGATGAAAACTCAATATTGATATTTGAATTGGCCTGACCCTGGACTCGAACTCAGGACCTCATGTCTGTAGTAGAACATGCTAACTAATAGACCAATGAGGCAGTCGATAACTAAGTACTTGTGCTATATTTTACCCACAACAAAAACCCCTTAGAATTCATTGGTAGTTACTGTTTATATGAGTTACATATTTATTGGGAATCCCACAGTGAGAGAAAGAAGCGCTTTTCTCCCTTATACAGAGATAAGCAAACTTCATCCGGCAGTGAAAAAAAATAATGTTTGAATTTCATCATATTTCCATGGGATGCAAAACTAAAATATATCCATAGAACAAAAGTTTCTCATAAAAACAAAAAAATATAAATTCCATATTTATAGACTAATCAATATTTTTCTGGTTACTATGTTTTCACTTTCCAGCATCAATATAACAAGAACATATAATGGAATGTTTTTAATAATAAAATACAATTACTTTGAAAAGTGACAAACGCCTGTCCCCTCATCCTCCCTGTCATCAGACGTAGATCGACTGGACCACCATTCTCCAAGTGGAACTGGTTGAAGAGAAGCGATAACTGCTCCTGGGGTACAGTAGGCGATATATTCTTTAGGAAGAGGACCTAGAAAGAAAACATGATTGCATGAGATGTCTACACATTTCTACTTTTATAATTCAATAACTTGTAACATTTATAGACAAACTCTGAAGACTGAGCTAAATTTGTTTCTTACTTAATAAGGATAATAAATAGCATATATATTTACTTTTACTTAACTCTTTAAAATTTAAAAAGGTCATAAACTTAAGATATAAAGTTAGTATACATAGGATACCTTATCCATTTATGAGTTTTAATTTAATGACATGCATATTAGCAGTTATTTTCTTCATTATTTTTGAAAGCATTATAAGGAAACCTTTTCCTGTTTTTATTTTTCATTGTCAAAAGCGCAAATTGTTTAATAATGTTGTTTTTGTTTACAAAAAAACCCAAATGTTACATGTTACTTCTCTCAGTCCCAACAAACGCAGTACCACCATATGGAGAGAGAGAGACAAATGCACAACACGGCCGCGTGTTGCTCAGTCGCCTCATATAAACGCAACAGTCAGTCTGCAGGCCATGTTCCTATGACTGTTCCAGATGTCCATACAAATCAACTGGGGTTTTTTTATAGCCCCGATCATGCGTAATTAAATTTGTCTACGTGACATTTTAAACGGATATAACATAGATTAACAAGAAAAAAGTAGTAAAATCATTGCATTCATATAGATATTAAACTGTTAAACATAAGCAATAAATGCATCAATTTAACAGACAGTGAATTTTATTTTCAACATCAAATCCTTAATTAGATTTAAAATTTGAATACAAGAATTCATGGGCATTGCATATGGAACCTTATGTTTCTATTTTCTCCAAAATTACAAACAAACAACATCATTTCCTTCTGAACATGGACAACAACAAATGTGTTATTGGAACTACAAAAATTCTGTTCAATAAAATTTGACAAAATTCTTGAAACATTCACTTACTTTTGAAGGTATCCCAGGCTCATAATCCTTGAATCTGTCTATTTTCTTAATATCATCCAAGGACATCTTAGTACCCTCTAGCAGTTGTTCCTCAGCAGCATTTACTGGTACTACAATATCAACAGCTCTGAATTCCTGCTCTTCTTGTTCTTGTTCTACCGGATCCAATCTCATTATCTTACTATCTTTAATTGTGTACAATGTTTGTTTTTTTGGACCAATTATATCCTTTTCAGCCTGTTTAGAAGTTTCGGGTCTTACAGGCACCTCTTTGACATCCCATAGACTTTCTGGTGTAGGTTTTGATGGACCTGCAATAGGGTCTATACCTGGATCCTTTTGCTGCTTCCTCAACTTCTCCTTTTTACGTTCTAAACGTCTTAATAGCTTTCGCCTTTTAGTAATTGGAATGATATTGTCATTCTTTAAATGTCCAAAGAGATCCTCTTCTATCTCTTTCAATTCATTCATTGGATGCCCTTCTGGGTAGAATTTTATTGGCTGTTTGGGTAATCTAATTATGTCTTTCATTGGGGCTGTAGATGTGCTGGGAGTGTCCTTTATAGGTTCATTAGAGCTAAAAAAAAATGTCATTTATGCTAATATATATAAATCTAACACTAGTATTTGTTTTGCTTTCTTCAGAAACAGTTTGACTAATTTTGATGATTCTTTAATTTTTGAAGGGTATGAGAATTTATGAAACAGTTAGAAGGTTGTGTAGTATTTTCACCCACCTACCCAAATCCTTTGTTTTTAACTTGATAGGAAGTTGTAACTGCTAGCTATTCGGAAATTTAAAAGTAATTTATAAACAACAATGTTACTAGCAATTTGCATATAATACTCTTACATAATTTTGTAATATCATTTTATTCAGGTAAGTTTGCATCATATTTTTTATGACTATTCTAATGCTAGTCAACAGAAGTACTGGTTTCAAGGGTCCAGCAGCACAAATTTATGAAATTTTATTTTCTAATTTGTGTATAAATTAATGGTATCACCCAACCAGTAAAGAAATGCTTTATAGAAACCATAAATAGGTAAGTTATCTCTTACAATAATAGCATCCTGCTAGCATCTTAGACTTATTGCCACTTGCCATCAGTCACACATGAAACATGCCAATTATTAAATAAAAACTTACCTTCCACCTGCATTTTGAGAATCATTTATCTTATTGTATAAATTTTTCAGTTTTGTTTTCAAAATATTTGATTCGATTTTCTTCCGTTGATCTAAAAGCCCTGCTTCATTCTCTTGATACAGTTTAATCTCTTCATTTGTTAGGCCTATTTTTTTCAAATACTCCAAATGTTGTAGGTCATTTTCGACTTTTCTGAACTCATCTACTGTAGACAAGCCATACTTTGTGAAGGGCAAAACTTCTGTGGTCTTCTGAAACTCCTTTGGCATTTCAGAACTAGAACAATTTGTATAATTGAAATACAGAGGATTAATGCAAACATTAATTATACACACATAGTTAACAGATTCCCTGTTTATTGAAATTAATATGATGTATGGATTGACTTTTCAAACTTTCATGATGCATAAATGAGAAAAGTCAGATATAACTGTACATTTGTGAAAGCCTAGCTGGTGCAGTGGTGCGAGTGCTTTCTTTACTAAGGTCCCGGGTTCGATCCCCGGTAGGGCGAGTTTAGATATTTGACGAGTCTGGACTAATAGGAGGCTTGGGCCGTGGCTAGTTACCACCCTACCAGTATAGACTTACTGTCGAGCAAGACATTAATGTTCTTGTGCTATACTTTATAGAAAGACTAAGATGTAAATTGCATCTAATCAGGTTAGCGCGCCACCATCCTAGACTGTTTCATCACAGTCCATCAGTTGTGATTACAATCGAGCTCTAAGATGTCTGCAATAAAAAAAACCTTTGAACAATTTTTATATAAGCGTAACAGACGTAATTTCATTTTTAGTTTTGGGACGTTAAAAAAATAAAGTCAACCATGATATATTTGTAAAATATATATAATTCCAAATGCGTTAATATATGAAGGCAGGGAACTGTTATAATTATACATTACCACATTATAAAGCTTCCTTCTCATACAAAATGATGTTCTTATTAGAATTGACGATGTTGGCTTACAAATCCAATAAAATTTACCACTTGGATCAATCACAATTGATACAAATAAAAATAAAGCTTTGTTAGAATGATACATAAACTGACAGATTGCCATTTGCTATAAATCTCATTTCCAGCCCCTCCCTACTCATAAAAAAGTGACGGTATACCGTAGACAAGTTTCACGTAAGATATCTTTATTACTTCAATAATCTCCAAAATGAACTTTTAAAAAATTACTAGAATTTGGAAACGAATTTGACTTGAATAAATCTTTGAAATAGCATCCATAACGAAACGATAAAAAATACAATAAAATGGAGGGATACAGTTTGTTGTTGTAGGTACATATCTACCACATGGACGCGAAATTCAATTACACCAGTGGCTAGCTAAAAGTTCAAAGAATTTATTACGCTAAGTAAAGACTGTAACATATCGCGCACAGCGGAGGGGGAAGCCCCTGTTATGAGGCGTGTCAAAAACACACACAACCCCATTTTTTTAACCATCAATTTTTCATAACATTGCTATGAAAATAGCACATGGCAATAGCAATTCTACGTGAAAACGTCTTAAAAAATGTTGATGAAAAATTGTGGTTGCACTAAACGGTAGAATTAGGACGATTGCGCCTATATAGGCCGAACGTGACAATGACTTTTTCGTGCGCGCAACCGTCGTTCATCGATTTACAAGATCCAATCACGTCAAAATATGATTATGGACTTTTCACATTATTTTTTACATATTGTTTTATAAGGCAATATATATTTATTTTGTACCTGTGTACCTGAACTTATAAACGGCTGAACCAATTTTGAAGAAATGGTATGTCATTTTAGTTAATTGACCTATAATAGACCAGTTTTATATAAGTAATATAATACTTATGCTCTTCACTTGTATGTTCCTTGTTAAGATAGATAATAAATACAATATAATGACAGAGTATACGGAATGTCACACATACATGATATGTATATTATTTTATCTGTAATGATGACATCTTCTATAAATATTATACATAAACAAAATATAAATTATAAATCAAATATTGTATTAAAATGTACCTTATTGGTGCAACCGAAAGCCATTAAATAAAAGAAGAACTTTTGTATGAAGTCTGGACTTTGGATTTAAATTTGAGTGACCTCTGGATACGGAGGTGTCTTTAATTCATTATTTATGACATTTCGGGACATTGATTGTTATTTAACATAATTCTTAAATACATATTCCTCATTTCTTAAATCTTCAGTCGAAGGACTGCTTTAAAATACTGAAATCATATTAAAAAATAAATATTCATTATTTTTCTAACTGTAAGATGGTAAAGAATAGGTTCTTTCTTCTTTCATCCTTAACAGTTCTATACTAGTTTCCGTAATACAACATATCCGACGCAAATCTTAACAAATTATAAAATCATGAATTGGAGCAATGAAAGCTACAATATGAATATGGGAATGATGATAGACAATATGAATATTACACGAATGAATTTACCGCCAATGAATCCAATGCATATGAATCCACCGCCAATGAATCCACCACCTCCAGTACCTTTGCCTCTTATAGGACCAGTACTTTCAAGCGGTACAAACATTGGATCTGAAGATTTGAACAAAGATGCGGGTAGTCAAGAAAATCAAGCCAATGATGTATCTAGTACTCAAAATCAGAAGCCCTACTTGAAATATCGATCAAATCGTAGAGATCGAGACAGTAAAAGTTCAGGTAAATTTGTGTCTAATTTTTGTAAAAGCAATACATTGAAATAAAACTTTTTATATATATTTTGTTTACCTGAATGCCATAAAAATACAGTTTTAAGCCCTTTAAAGTATTAACTTTTAGATGGACAAACTCTTTACTGTAAACCTTATAAAAACGAAAGAGTGTAAATAAAGTGCACAAGTAAGAACCTTGTTAAAGAAGTTTTAAACATTATTTTTTAATAGCCATATGATTTCAGTACATTACATATACAGTTACTTAGGTTGATAAATGAGGTGATATAATTATCAAAACTCAAAAACTAATGAGGTCTAAAATGCAGGTTGACCAATTATATATAGCAGCAGTTTTGCTATGTAACTAATTAAGCTCTGTCAGACAGTTCTTGCAGCTGTGGAATTAGGGGGAAATCTGGAATTGACTTGTCAACTGAAATATTTCTTTTATCTACCTGAAACATATACGAAACATTTCATTAGAATTGATCCAGCTTTCATTTTTAGCCCTAAACGAGATGCATTCTATTTCACTGACAGTATACAATTTTATGGTTTGTATCTTGCAGATAGTGGAAGAAATAGGTCTAGGTCGAGCGATAGACAGCCTCACAGATTTAATGATAGAAACAGAAGAGAAAAGACTTATAATAATGACAGTAGATCTAAATGGGACCTTAATGACAAGATACTGATTGCCTCAGACCAAATGATTCGTGGACTACCAATGGGAAACATGAACCAACCAGCTATAAATATGGGAATGATTCCAGGTAATTATTTTGTTAGATTAGATATAGAATACATATGTATCAATCAAAAGATTGCTCAAACTACAAACGCTTATAGTTAAGTGTTGCACAATTCTGTCTAGTTTAGGTTACAAAAGTATTTTTATTATTGTTAAATACTATATATTAAATATATAATAGATTAGTTTTGAATCTTTCATTAAGATTTTGTTTCATTAACATTATTAAAAATAACCTTGTTTGTTAAAGAAGGAATTATGTATGCCTTGGTGTTTTTCATATTTAATATTAGGGGATAAAAAATGTCTTTTACAATTGCAATTGTTAAAAATAAATAACATTGGAAGATATGCAAAGTACTTTTGAATCATCTGATAAATATGTAAGCCAAAAATACTATGACTTTTATATATTATGGCAATGACAATACAATTGGATAATTAACAAACCTTACCATATTCCTATAGGACCCCAACCAGTGTCTAGTATTCTAAATATTTGAGTTATTGCATTTATAACATAATATTATAAGATGTATTTTTAATCAAAAGTTTGCTGATAATATGTATTATTATTAAAGTAGACCCTCCATTGTCCAAACCAATTAGAACAGACAAGAGAGATGAGATATATATATGTCGGAGTGCGATAGTCTGTGGAAAGCTGGCGCCATCTGTCTGTCGGCGTGGGGCAGATTAGATAGTGACAATCCGGCGCACATCTCTCGGTAAATCTCGGGTGACGGTCCGCCAGAGCGGTCGACTTTTGAAACTGTGACGTTCCTAGCTATTATTATTAATGAGTTTGTGTAAATTGATATCGGGAACATTAAGTGACTGAACATTATAATCTGAGTTTATTAATAAAGTGATTGATTGCACCATCATTACCCATAAAAGCCCACAGTATGGAAATTAAATTATGGATGCCATTAATGACGATGTGGGCGGAGAACCGTACGCCCCTATGCTTTATGCTTTCTTCTCTCTTATTCTCCGTCATATATTATTGACTTGCGTATTAACATTGAAATATATACATATTTGTATTTTAGATATCTGAAAAAAATTGATTGTTTTTTGTTATATTTCTTTATAGAATAGTCTATTTTGAATTGACAAATGGCAGTAATGCATCCTTGAGCAGGTAATGTTCAGATAAACAAAGTCATCATTCAGCTAACTAATGGTTTGGGTATTCGAGGTTCTACTGTATTGACATCCAAGGTTATTGTTTATATTATACTAGTAAATAATCACTTAGGTCATACCTAAAAGAGAGAAATATCATTTTACATGTTCAAAACTCTGTAAACAAAACCTCAATTTAATAGTTAAGTTCATTTTATTCAGGAATGATGCATTACGCATCTAATAACATGATACCTGGTAACATGATGATGAATAATACCAATATGATGATTCCACATGGCATCGAAGGGCCACAAATGATGATACCAAACATGATGGGTACAATGATACCAAATTTAATGGATAATAATATGATAATGATGAATCAACAAATGATGCCACCAGTACATAACCAAATATTTGTATCCAATGGAGTTTTACTGCCACCAACACCTGGTATACAAATACCAGAAAGGCGTGACCCGCCCAAAGGATGTCGTACTATACTTGTCGGGGGTCTACCACCAGATTTATCAGAAGATATCCTGAAAGAAATGTTTCTGAGGTTCGGCAGTATTGATGAAGTGAAGTTGTCCCAAAACGGTGTATATTATGTTCGTTTTGTACATCCGGGCAGTGTGGAGACTTCATTTCATCTATCCGGGTACAAATTCAGGTTTCACGACCAGCTTGAAAGTGGTGCATCGATTATTTTTATTGATTATGCATTGGTAAGTTTAAAATTCCTAAAATCTCCCTGTTTATCTTGCATGCCTAATTATTATGTATATATAAAAGTTAAGCCGTGAATAGGTTATTACCTTCCTTATGTTTCAAATATATCGTAATAATAATATATAGAACCTGGTTGTTATCTGTGTAGTTCCCGATTCCATGGAAATATGGTAAAATTCGTTATTTGTCATACAGTACTCATAAAATCACTTGCATAGAGGTTTCTTTTCAAATGTTTTTCTTATTTGCAGAATCGTGACGATCAAATTGAATATGAGAAATTCCAGAGGAAAAGAGAAACCCCCACCCCACCTCGCATAGAGCCTTTTACGTCAGGTAATTTGGCCTCCATTACTGAAAAAATCAAGAGTGAGACTGAATTTATTGAAGCTGCCCCGGTGAGTGTACTTTAATTTATTCACTTTTATTTCAGTACGATTGATTTTGATACTATATATACGCCTAGAATTTCCTATTATATCCTCGTGATCCAGATGTCATTGCTATAAAGGAGACGATCAGACAGATATGGTTTTATATCATGTAGGGACTGGTAACATTTCCAGTACATTGCCGATGATGATGAGGTTTCCCATTCCTCATTCTCACGTTACTTTAATGTGTATAGACGTTCGATAGTCCTAAGACCTATATATCCTTTTTTTATCTAGTTTGCCTAAAGCATGTGGGAGTTTTAATTGAATAACTTTGGTAGTTATTAGAAGAGCTACTTTCTTCCTATATTTTGTAATCATGAAAGCATTATTAAGAAACCTTTTCCTACTTTTGATTTGTTATTATCGATAGCCCAAATCGATTGAAAATATTGTTTTTGGTAATGAAATACCCAAATAGTAGCTACGTGTTATTTGTACGGCCGCTCAGTCGCCTCATGGAAACGCAGCAAGAGATGTTCCCATGAGTCTGTTCCAGATTTCCATACGAATGAACTAGGGTATATTTGTAACCCCGTTCGGATCACGCGTAATGTTTTGATATTTAGTGCTGGAAAGTTAAACTTGATCCAAGGGCTTCCCCTCAAATATATTCGGCAGTTTTCACTCTTGTTGTCTCTCATTGTAACTCTATCAAAGCCAATAGAGCCATTGTGAAAAAGAAGATCTGCCATTGCTATACATGGTCCTTTTCCCCTTTAGCCACTATCTGCCGCGATGTAAGAATTTCTAATATATTTATGCAGACTCTAGCTGGATGGTTGGAACGTGGGGAATGTAACAAGAAATTCGCCAATCAATTCTACTCATTAATCCAAGCGAGTAACAATCAAACCAGAAGGCTATACAATGAAAAAATGCAAATGGATGAAGAGTTTCAAACTGCGAAGTCGTCTATCAAAGACAAACTCGCACTCATCGTGACGCAATGTAAGTATTAATATAGAGATATCGTTAGGCTATTGGCTTATTATCCAACTTTTAGTAGTTATCTGTCGTCTAGCTGCAAAATGGGTAACAACTTATAAGTAAATAGATATAATAGTATTAGAGTTACCTTATCTACATCATTGTTGCTGCTTCGATAGGAGTTCTTCTTATGGCCATAGATTTTTATGTCGTTTCTCATAAATCATTCAGTGTTTTACTATTCACCTCCAGTCGTTCATTCAAATTATAAGTTTAGCCTGTAAATATGTGGGATATTTACAGGCTTACCCATATCGCTTGTCGCAGAAAACTGTTAAAGCCACAACGCTGCCCATTACTGTTTGGCGGAATTGCTTCCAAGATAAACAGATTTAGTCAAAATGTTTTCCTTCACCTTGGGGACTTTAGGTATCCTGGTGAAAATGAACTGAGAGTTTTTACCCAGAAAATATAAACGGACGGAGTCTCAATATCGTGTTTCTTGTGTCTCAGTGTAAGTATTTTAGTATAGATAGTCTTTAGGCTGCTGAAACATTCTATCTGAATCTAATTTTCAAATTGGATTCGAATTCATAGGCAAGTACAGAGACAGAGAGAAACAGCTCTCTGAGCCGCAACATCGGTGACAACTTAAAGGTAAATAGACATATTTTATCCGAGAAAGGGTTTAAAGCTTAAAGCTACAACCCTGCATAATTACCGTTTGGCGATTGTTTCCAAGAGACATAGATTTAGTCACAATGTTTTCCTTAGGGATGTTAGGTATCCAGTCAAAAATGAATCTGATAGTTTTACCGAGAAAATTTAAATGGACGAAAAGTTTTAACTCGCCAAGTCGTCCATTAGGTATAGTGATAACAGTAGGCTGCTACCACATGCGCACAATATTGAAAGCAGATGGCAACTTATACGTAAATAGTATAAGAGCTACTTTAGGTATTTCATCGTTGCATCAATAGGTGAACATCTATTGGATATTTTTCTGCGTCATCAAGCTTCCAATGGTGTGAAACTCACCTAAAATCGTTTGTTTAGCAATGTAAGTTGTAGTCTATGCACATCGCACATCGGGTTTAATGCTATCACCCTACTTCATTACCGAGTCATAGAATGACTTCCTGGGTAAGCAGATTTAGTCACAATGTTTGCCTTTACCTTCGAGACGTTAGGTATCCTGGTAAAATGGACCTGTGAGTTTTTACCGAGAAAATGTAATTGGACAAAGAGTTTCAAATTCGTGTTCCTTGTCACGTAGTGTATTTAGTATACATATATTGTTAGACAACAAATGTCTGCTAGCTGAATCTGAGCTACAAATTCAATGCAAATGGTTTTCTCTGAACTGCAATATAGATGAAAACCTATAGGTAAATAGAATTAGAATTACTTTAGGCATGTCATCGTTACCGCTTCAATAGGTGAGGTTCTTCTGGACATACATCTTTAGTTGGTTCCTCATCTTACGTTTGGTAAAGCTGTTTTACTTAGAAATAAATTAAGTAGCAGTGTCTCAACGTAAATGCTGGTTAAGAGCAACAATTGCAGTGATATGAAGTTTACATCCATCAGGTCCATTGCGGATTAGCAGGTTACATGTACTTAAGAGTTAGTATTACAATTTCGTTTTACGAGTAAAGGAATAGTAAGTATACGTGTTTTTGGGCATAGGCTTCTGCATTTTAATATCTGATGGCTGATCTCTGCAAATGATCGGTGACAATTGAGGCTTACTTATTTAGACGGGTAAGTTTTTAAGCTTCATTGAGCTGCATAGTCAGGTCAGCAAACATCAGGTCTTTTACATTTTGTTTGCTTATTTAAGTAAGTATGCAGGTGACATTCAACTGGAAGCCCCGAAATTTGACGAAATCAACTGTCAACATTTTTTTGTTTTTTCTTAAAATATTTATTAGATGTTGATGTTCAGCAAAGTCCATAATATTTAACAAAATGCATTTTAAATTATATTTCATTTTCAATTAAAACATAGAAAAATATATCTAGAGACTTGATTTGGGTACCCTCATTGGAATGTTCTTTCGATTATTAAATGTATAATACTTAATGCATATTTGGTAATTTATTGCATTAAAACTAAATTATTTCTGGAGAGCTTTTTATATTTGTTTGAATTCGAAGAAAAGATTTTAAAGATCTATATTAGGATAATCTGTTATTTTTTTTTTTGGGTTTTTGAAGACCATAGTATTCTGTAATAAGGCCCAAGCAGTAGCTACTAGCTATTGTTCGTGTTTAACAGTCTCATGGGATATTTTCCATGCTATTAACAAATAAGTTTTTTTCCACAACAGTCGAGCAGGTAGCGAAAATATTATCAGCGGCGAAACACCAGCGTGCATCTGATCATTTTACCAAGCAACAACGACGAAACATTGATATGTGGCTGAAAATGACCGAGGTTTGTAATATTTCCAAAAAGTGAAGTATATTTTAGTTATATAGAACCCATTTGACAACTTTTCAGCAAATTGTAAGTACCTAGTTATGAATTAGCTTGATGTTCCTGATGCAGCGGAAAAGATTCCACCGAAATCATTAAGGGATATCAAATACTCTATCGTAAAAGTGAGTAACACAAAAATCTGTTAAAATGTTTTTAATGTTCCTCAATGAGCAAGGGCAGTCAAATTATAACGATCTGCTAGTATTGTGTTGTGCTGGTATCACAAATTCTAGTCAAATAAAACTATCGCGTTTCTATCTATAAATATAATAATTAGGGATCTAGTTAGGAGATCTAATGGACGTTCACTCTTGAACATAGGTCTTTTCCATGGGTATCATCCATGCTCGATTATGTGTTGCACCAGAAACTGATGTGGGTCTAGAGTCCACTTCGAGTACGGGTTCGTTCGAACCTAAAGGCTCATTAAATCTTTATGTTACATTCATGCTTCGCTTTAATTTCTATATTCTGGCGACACGAATCACACATTTGTCTAAACTTTGATAGAAATCAACGGCGCTGCTCATACCGTGACTGTAATTTTTCTTTGGACTCTTACTCATGTGTAGCGTCGTTTTGCAAACGTCAGTGTGCTACCGTTTTTAATGTTTATTCAATTCTCGATACAGCTTATTCCCCAAACTCTTCATCGTTGATTAGTCATTCTGATCTTTTTTCTAAGGCACATAATCTTTACACAAATTGTCTGAAAGTAATTGTTCTTGCCAGCTTGTCATTGATCGATGGTCAGTAACTTGAGTTTATTATTATTTAAGATATTATTGATATAAATTGTAATCTCAAAAATGGCATAATACAACAGTGGTCGTATTGTCTTTATGCAGTTTGCTAGTACGTAAGTGTAACATTGTCTACAGAAGCAAAAAAGGATTCCCAAGTTGTATGCAGCCGACTTCCGAAGCATTAAAGTTTTTATAAATTTTCAATCTATTCTGTTTCCGTTATACATTTTAACAGATTTAATTCATTGTATTTACTACGTTTTACTGAAGGAGAAAAGAGAAAATGTGATATTAAAAATATTCAACAATTGTTATTGAGTAGCCTTATATTGTAGGAGGTGGAAAATATAAAAGAAGAATACAATTCCATATTTGATGATGAGGAAGTTGAAAAATCTAGCAAGACTACAGTGTCGATTGAAATGTATGACAAATTGAAGGTATGTAGATTTATTGCCATGGAAATGACCAAAGTGTAACACAAACATAATTTGTGACATTAATTACATGAAGATTTGTTTCGGGTTTTATTGTTATGTTATATTTAAGATTTTTTACAGAAAGAAAACGAAAATCTAACATATGAATTGGAAGGTTACAAGAACGAAGTGTACCTTGCGAAGGAAGAAGCTGAGAGGAAATTTGAAAAGTTTAAAGCACATTTCATTGCTCAACAGGCTTTGCAGAATAAGATGGTATGCTTTATCCTCATATCATTTATAAAACTTAAACGGTCTTAGTAGTATTTTTTCAAGTTATTATTTTGCTGGTGTAATCGGTCCATTACTATTTTGATTGCCTTTCACAGTTGAATCCATTATATATATGCGAGTTGACGAATCTTCTTGATTATGCTTTTCTTATATCTTCCGGTGCATCACGTGGTAAATAAAAACTCTTTTGTAGATCTTCCATATAAATAGTTTGTATCAACAATATCATTTCTACCATATCTGACATTCTGATTTCATCTTCACAAATGAAGTTGTATTCCATGTCCATCGATGAATGTCCGTGGATATGCTTTATTTCATATCCTCTGCGACATCTAGTAGTTCTTTATTGATCTTCTTCTAACTAAAGTCAATTAGTATTTCTGGTGCATTTGTTCCAGTATTGATTCCAATATATCTTTGATGTATAATGATTGCTTCTGCATATACTGAAATTGATAGCAGTTGAGATATCTTCGTGGCCATGTCTTATTTATTAAACCTAGCTGGCCCGAAATGGGGGATCCCCATGTATGTTTTAATTTAATAACTTGAATATAATTTCTTCATATTTTTTGTAATCAACAAAGCTTTATAAAGAAACTTTATCCATTTTTTTAATTTAATTTTCGAAAGGGCAAATCGTTTCAAAATGTTGTTTTCGATAATAAAATATCCAAATAATTGACACGTGTTGTTTGTCTCACTCAAACAAACGCGATATCTCTGTAAGGAAAGCGTGATAAATGTATGACCTTGTTTTCATTTTCGCCAATAAACTGGGGTCTTGTGATACCGTCGTTCGGATCACATGTAACTTTTAGATATTTAAGACCAGAAAGTAATCTCTTCTGAGCCATTGTGTAGTAATCTTAAACTGCTTTTTTTCAACCTAACTTACCGATTGTATCATTGTTTGTTTTTGTTGATTCGTTACCATCAGGCTAATGAGGTTATTTATATGAATTGAATAGGTTAAACCTGATGTTTATCTAATTTAATGTAGTTGTTTTTTTTATATTTTTATTAAAAACTTAATGTTTCTATCTATATTTCAGGTATTTCCACCATTGCCCCAAACAAACGTCGAACCGCCTTTACCCTCTGATAATTTAAAGCCTAAACCCCCACCACCTACACCAAATGACTCTCGGGCCCTTATAAATGGACCTCTACCCCCAACTGAAGCGAAACTCATTAGCATATTGACTTCGTTCCTAATAGTTCATCCTCTAGGTGCATCTATAGATTACCTAGTGTCCTATGTAAAGTCTATGATATCAGAAGTGTCACAAGCGACTGTATTGTCAATATTACAGAAATATTCTGATATATTTAATTGTAAAACTACTGGTGTTGGTGCCTGCATCGAGCATAGGTGGTACTTTGTTACATTTGAAATAATTAAAAAAAACAAATAAGTAGTATTTAATGTAAATATGTAAGGGTTAATAAAAACTATGTCAACAGTATCAAGTTTTATTTACAAATTTTCAGTTGAATTTCAAAGTAAGAATGGGAGCATAATTATCGAAAAATTATAATATTGTTGTAATAAAAAAAAAAAGTTTTCTTTGAAAGTAGCTTAATATTAAAATGAAGGGTTTTTAACTAAATTGTTCTTGTTTAAATATATTTACGGTCAAGTTTCCAATGGAAATATGTTTTATTTTGTCGATATTTCAACCTAGTTACATGTAACCTGGTCACGATGTAGTGCCTAAACATAGATAAAATACACATGTCATGATATGTACCTGTAAATACAATTTAAATATTGATGTATAATAATGTAAAAACTAGCTAAATAAAGTTCTAATAGACATTTTCTTAAAAATACCAGTGGTTAATCGGCATATAAGCTCTTAAAATTAATTTTGCCAACTCAATATTTTAACGACGCTAACAAATGAGTAGCAAATCACCTTTCGATTAACAATTTTATACAATAAAGTGCTAATCTTTTTAGATTGATTAGATGTACAAGCAACCGAATTACCGTAAAGAATTAAAGGTTTTATACATAATATATGGGGTATTTAGTAATGTATATTAAAAACCTAACGAGAAAATATTATTTTATAGTAACTTTTCTATGTTTTCATTTAATTTAAATTCCTCCTTTAGACTTTTATTGTTATAGGTAAATATATAAATTTAGTATACAGTCTTATACATTAAGTTTATAGTAGAAAACTGAACCTGGTCCTGTATGTTCTAAAACTTTTGCCGTTCTCATTAAAGGGATTAATAAAAAATCCTCAATGTCAATGTCATTATCCAAAACGTCAAATCAAAAGTTTTAAATGGATTAAGAGTGGGATGTGCTTTTTGTTGTGTTAAACTTAAATATTAATTAAAATGTCGAAATGGTGGAATTGGATGCTTATTTTAGCTTTAATATGTCTAATGTTTGTTGCAATACCAATCACATATCCCGGACCAAAAACTAAGGAGCAATTAAAACCGGAGTTCGATAAATACATCGCAAAGTTTAATAAAACTTATAAAAATGATCCTGTTGAATATGAGACGCGTTTAGAACATTTTGTGGTAAGAAATCGCAATTAATATGATTGTCATTGATTTTAAGTAATGTAATTAATAATCCGTATTGATTTTCGATAACTGAGGGTCAACAACTTAACGAAACATTGATAATATTTCATAATTATTTCTTTAAAAGGCACGTAAACAGGTTTATTTATTTTTAGATATACATATAATGTGCGGAGATGACGTTTCATGACGTTAAAATTTTAACTATTGGAAAATTTGTACTTATAATTATGTATTTATTTTTATCAAAAGAAAAGTTATTTATTCTCATGAAATACCTATAAAGTATCGTAATATTTTCGGCATTTAATTTGTTCTTATATATCTGTGGAGTATTAGACATACTGGCTTATTAGTCTACTGGTCATCTTGTTTGGCTACAAACATGAGATTCTCTATTTAAGTAGAACAAATTTAAAATCGATATTTGGAATTTTCTGTTAAAAAATTTGCCTGAAGTTGAGAAGTTAGTGGTGTACTCAATCTCTGCATCCAGAGCATGTTAAGCCCTCAGTCCTGTGCCTGATCTCTCTCTGCTCAAGTGGGATTGCTGTCACATTCCACTGAGTGAAGGAATATGTATTATGCTTACCAACCTGCAGTAGTGCAGTGTGGTGGGTCTGTGCTCTAAAAACTCTCCTATGAGTGTGGACCTGTACCCAGCAGTGGCATTTTAATGACTATTTATTAACTTTTAATTTTATAGATTATATGCTAATGTGTTTATTACAGGAAAAGCTTTAAGCACTAAATTAAACGAATTCAGTGTTGTTATGTATTTATTAGTTATAAAGTCTATTCACATGTTATTAAATAAACTATCTTAAATATATAACACTACTTTTAGCTGCCACATTATAGCAATATTGCAACTCAAATTTATGTTATTTATATACTTGAAATTTCTCATTGCCATAGAAAATGGCTTATAAATGTAGCCTTTGTTGTTCTTGATAATAAGAGCTATCTGCCATTAAAAATTCTGTTAGAAATGCTCATAATTACAAATATTGTTATTTTTTATACAGGTATTGTGTAATTTGAATTCAAATTCATGTTTAAAAAATCTTGATTCAAGTAGGCCTTTGCTGTACTTTTGAATAGCATGTATATTCATGTGCCGAGTGCAATTAAAACCGATTCAATTGCTGCTATTTACAAAAGTCTCTTATTGTCTATATATATTACATTAGATATTTAAAACACATTCAGTATTTGTAGGGATACATCTAGACAATGCAGGCAAATTTTCCGATATTTATTCTTTTGTTTGTCTGTATAGATTGTTTTCTAGACTTTTACTCTAAACCCATGCTTCTCCATTTCTATTTATGAGCATTACAACAGCATTACATGATTGTGTGGCGGTGTGGAAACTATAACTATTACATTTTACCAGCTCAATGCATTTCCACCTGATCCATTCCATCATTTACCCCAAGTTAAGTTACAGTCAAGCACAAGCAATAAAAAAACATGTAACTATAGGTTTCCCATTAGTGTTAACAAAAAGGACAATTCTTTGTAGGCATCAGTTCAAGAAATAGAAACTCTGAATAGTGCATCAAGAGGTCCAGAACAGCATCGAGCAAAGTATGGTCTGACAAGTTTATCTGATATGTCTAAAGAAGAATTCACAGACATACATCTCTCAGATGAAAAGCCACACCACCATAATCGACACAGGGGTACAGAATCTGAAGATAGTGCTTCTGAAGAAGGCATCAATGCTGTGGTGAATATGGATGATGATGATGATACAAGAGGCAAAAGTCCTAATTATAATAAATATGTTGTTGTCAGGAAAAAGCGAGCAGCAGCTCTTCCTTTGAAATTTGATTGGTAAGCAATTTTCACAATTTTATTGATATAAGCTGTTATATATCATCTGCGTAGTTCCCAGTTCCATGGATACATGGTGAAATCTATTATTTATTGGATTAAATAGGCAATCTAAAGTCTTTTTGAATGTATCTAATATCCACAAAAAATTTCATCAATAATAGTCCAGCCATTTGAGAGGACTTCCTTATTCCTTCCTTTTTTGTCAGGCTTTAGTGTGATAAATTCTTTGATCTTTTATGGCGCTGCCACACTGCTGTTTACAAACATTTTCAAATGTATATATGTTAGAAATAGATCTTGAGTTTTATAACAATTTTGTTTAGAAATCTTTACTAACATTAAAACATTTTTTAACTTTGTGATAAAATGTTTGTTAGAAAATGTTTACTAATGTTTATAAACATCTTAAACAATGTGGCAGCACTATTACTATCTAGTAGTGTAATCGAATTTCGGATGCAATTGATAAATATGCAGCTATAACACCAAACTGTATCCGCCGATTTTGTTATCATTCGTTTTTATGACTTGCCTCCTTATGGATGTATTAAAAGACTAATTCACGTGAAATTATTGCATTTATTTAAATAATTAAGTAGCAGTCCTGCTACCAAATCCGATATACGTCCTTCAGGTTGCATTGGTTAGCTAGTACAATATAATGTACTTATATTTATGTGTGCATATTATTTTGCGGTTAATACAGACACACTATATAGGGAAGTGTATAAAAGTAATACTTTAATATATAATTGTAATTCTATCCTATACTATATTATATGACTGGCGCAACTTCGTACGCTGACAAATTGGCTTTTTTAAAATTCTACCAAAGCCACGATTCATACAGATAAATGTGAACAGTTACATTATTGTATCAATTCCAATGCAAATAAGATGGTATTATGTGTTTATCATGTTAAAAAATTGTATCCATTATGAGTTTATCGAATTGAATATTGACTATTATTTGGTTTGGATATTCTTTAATCTGTACATCCGTGATAACCTCCAAGTTTTAAATGAAAACCAGCTTTGTTTTAAAGCGGACAGGTTAAAGCACTTTACTGTAATCGTGTCAACGTGGTCAAGGTAATTTCCCTCTTGTGGTTTCTACAAAGTATGATATCGAAACACAAACTGTTTGCTTGGTGGCACGTCTTTGCTAGCAGCGTGGTAACTAGCCCCAGCTGAAACCTCTTATCAGTCTAGTTTCAGACAAAATACAAATTCCGGTGATCGAACTCGGGTCCACTGTTAGCAAAGTGAGTACTCGCGCCATTGCGTCAGCGTGGCCGTCAATTGGATATTCTTTAATCTCTTCATTCAAAGTAATAGGACTTGACTGTAATCTCATCTGATGGTAGTGCTAATATAGACTATGATTTATTCACGCTGACCTGGTAAAAAGTAGTTTACCTCTTATGGTTTCTTAACCGCATCGCTCCGTAAATTTCTTTGCTTGGCGGTACGTCTTTGCTAACAGGTTGATAAATAGCCATAGTCGAAGCCTAGACTCAGGGAAATTAGAAAAAGCACTTGTCCTACTGGAAATTGATTCGGGAACCAATAAGCAATAGAGAGATTATCACAATATTATCATCATTGGTTGGTCTAGTTTGTCTGGTTGTCTCAGAGTGAAAGGGCCGTTGAGATTGATTTTTTATTGGTGACAGATTATGTGATGATACAGTCTAAGATGGATGAGCGTTAATCTGCAAACATAGCATACATATATAGCATCACGCCTCATTCCCATAGGGGTAGTCAGAGACCATGTCCTTCCACTTGCCAGGGCCCTTGCATATCTTCTTCGCCTCTTTGATTCTCACCAAACCTTTTATACAAGTTCGTTGGTTTAGAGTACTCTTGACCTGGCCCTTATTTAAAATGTCCTGGATTTGGTCTAGGAACGTTCGCTTTGGTCTTCCCCTTTCAGCTTTCCCATTCGCTCTTGACTCATAAATCCTTTTTTCAGCCTACTTTCACTCATTCTCTCTACGCGCCTAAACCATCTAAACTTACCTTTCTCAATTTTAGTCACTACATCTTCTTTTATACCACAACGTGCTCTTATCACACTATTTCTTACTTTGTCACTCAGTTTCAATCCACTCATAATTCTCAACGCTCTCCTCTCTACCGCATTTATTTTACTTTTATGCTTCTTCTGCCATACGCAGCTTTCACTACTATATACGTAAGTGTTGGCACTAACACTCCTCCCTTTGAGACACCATCTGGCTATTCATAAAGGCGTGCAGACCATTTACCATATTCTCTGCATTCGCTCTCCTTTCAATGTCACTTTCTACACTAGATTTAGAAAACTTAGAAAAAGCATTTATGCTACTGGAAATCAAATGGGAATCCAATAAGCTAGAGAGACTATCACAATATTATCACAATTAGTTTTGACCAGATTTTCTGGTTGTCTCCAATTGATAGGATTATTGAGAAAATGCAATTTCATCAATGAACCCTGAACTATTGCTAATGGGGCAATTCTGATATTATTTGTATTGCCTTGTCACAGGAGAGAAAAGGGTGTAATAGGTCCTGTAAGGGATCAAGGTCTTTGCGGTGCTTGCTGGGCATTTAGTACTATTGGGACTATGGAAACTATGGCAGCCATCAGTACGGGAAAGTTAAATACACTTAGCGTACAGGTAAGATGTCCAAAATGTCCATAACCTTGTTTATATTTTCAGACTGAATATGATGTGCATTTCTGTTGTTAATAATGTTTCCCATATTTTATAACATGTCATTTAATTTTAGATTGTTATTCGATTGATTGTTTTGGTGTAATTGGTAGTTTTTTTTATTTAAACTAAAATATATATTGCAAGGTTAAATAAAATCTACTATTAAGTCCCAAGGAATTAGCCATTCTCGAAGAGGGAGGTGATCCTGGGAATGATTGTGCATTATTTTAATTTGAGCCTTTTATTGTAAAAACACCAAGTATACAATAAATATGCACAACTTGCACTATTCTAAGGATTACTTCACTATTTGATTTTATGCAAATTATTTCTCTTAAAACGATAACATCACAAGGCAGCACGAGAGACTGATAACACAATTGCTCTGCTCGTTAAAGTTACATCGTGTTGCATACCATTTTGCAATATTGCACAATGTTTTTGGCATTCTTAAGTGTTGCCACTATATTACTCTATAATTGACAATATTTTTGAGCTATCGGTGTTGCCATTTAATTATTTTTAGTCTAACACTTTGTACTTCTTATAATTTTTGTTACTCTAAATTCTGGCACGACGAAGGTTTTCTAACTTTAATTGAATAAAAGTAAGAGGACATTAAGTTGTAAGCCATTAGAGGTATCATAATGCATAATATGTAATGTAGGCGTTTGACCTGATATACATTGCGTATTATTATAAAACAGGTTTCTTAATCGAGTTTTTTGCTATGCTATTAATATGTAAAATGATTTGTAGACGTGGTTTTTGTTCTATCGTGAAGATGATTCATGATATTTTTAGTATTTAAAACGTGGTGTGGTTTTAAGAAACCACGAGACAAGTATAGGGGCTGCCATATTGAACTTGGCTGCTCTACTGAGCGTCTTTCACTTTACCCCACTTTGCAGCTGGTCTGTAATGCGACATGCGATAGAAATACGATATAATAGGCAGTGGAAAATACTACAATTAAAAATTTTGTCTCTGCCTCTGTTTATTAAATCTATTTTATTTCAGATACAATTTCAAATTCTTGTTACTAATTTAGGAGATTTTATTAAGGTATTAATATAAATATGTGAATTTGCGTTTAGATAATCAGTTTTTGTAATTACCATTGTTGTGTTACTCCATTTGTTATCAAAGCTCATCCAAGGTCATAGCTATTAAAACGTCATTATTAAATATATAATTAGTACAAAAGATAGTACAGTAATAAATGATTTATGTTTCAAACACTGTCTTGTAAAGTTGGGATTTAATACGTGACACTTTATACATACCATGTTACATAATACTAATTTCTCTAGTGACTTCTTCAGTTACATGTTCTGGATTCTAATTACCAGACAGGCCATAAAAGTTATAGCAGACCAAGCAAATATAATACGGTTTCTCTTTAAAAGTTTAGAAAGCATCAATTATTTTAATTGAAAATCAACTTGTAGCTTTTGACTGTGATCTCAACTGATTATAATTTACCTATACTGAATCAAAACTTTTGTATTTTAGGCATGTCTTAGGTGATAGGTTGCCAGATATTCCCCAAAACAAAAAGCTGGACATATTATTCCATTTAGTTTTTACGTTTTATTACTTAACCAGTGATTTATCTTATTTATTTATTGAACCACACTACAGTTAAAAATACCTAAAAAAGGAATCTTAAGATTAGGTAATTAGTTTTATAGGCGTTTTTATAGGCAGTCTTATAACTTAGAAGCTATTTCCTCCAGACATCCGTAAGGAAGAAATCAAGTCATTAGGTGAAATTGTACTTTACATAAAAAAAAAGTTAATTTTTTGTTCCCTTTGACAATAAATACATGTAATTTAAAGAATAATATGAGAACTGCTTGAGAGAAATCCGTTATTATGAAAAATATACTTTTTTTATTAATTAAAATTATTGATATTTTTATTTCCACAGCAAGACAAATTTAGGATATTTTATATTGCATTGTGTTTAGGTTGGGACTAGTAGCTTCCGCTGTGGCTAGTTACCACCCTAAATGCAAAGATAACATCTTATTTGAAACAAATAATTTGTCATATTTCCAGGAGGCCATAGACTGTGCAGGTCTTGGTAACGTGGGATGTTCTGGTGGGGATATCTGCCTACTTCTTGACTGGCTCACAGTGACAAATACACCAGTACAACCGGAAACCGAGTACCCTCTGCGTCTTACAAGCGGGGTTTGTCTAAAGAAGACAAATGCTACAGGTGTACGTGTACAGAAGTTCGCTTGTGATGAGTAAGTAACCTAAATCCTTACGTTATCATAAATAAAGTTTTTACCGCGTCTTTGTTTTGTTAGATATCGACAAAAATCAACGCATGAACGCACGCATTCACGCACGCATGCGCGCAAGCACACACACTACTAGAACATTACATCTTTGATTTAAAGGTGATTTTTTGTTTTATGTGTGTATTCAATAACTCGCTTATTATCAACTTTACCCGAAAATTGTTAATATCCCACGTTGTTCCGAATCAAATTTCCTACAATTTGGTTCCTTAACCATTTTTCCTATGATCAATATCTTTCCAATTAGACCTAAATGAGGGAGTATGTGTTTTATTTGTTAAAAACTCGTTTATTTTAAATTTAACACGAAAATTGAATAAACGTTTATTTTATTTCAGTTCATAAAACCACATTTTTTAATAAAAGCATTAGAATGTACGAAAATGCCATAACATCGATATTTAAAGAAAAAAATTGTATAACTTTTTAATTTTTCAAACATTTTATAATATGAAAGAATTTTTTTCCAATTAAGTTTTATATACAAATACAATATACTTTCGGCATTATTTATAACTACTTTACTAGACTACTAGATTTAAATTTTGGTTTTATTACAGTGTATTGTATTGCACGCCACATTAGGCATTTAATTGCAATAAAGAATTTTGAATTTGAACAATCTAATACCTCAACAATAGTTGGTTTGGTTATGTAGAGAGAATGAATAAAAGGAGACTGACAAAAAGGATTTATGAGTCAAGAGTGAACGCGAAAGTTGATCAAATCCAGTACATTTTAAATAAGGGCCAAGTCAAGCGTACTCTAAACCGACGAACTTGTATAAATGGTTTAATGAGAATGAAAGAAGCGAAGGAGATATGCAGGGATTGTGGCAAGTGGAAGGATGTTGTCTCTGCCTACCCCTATGGGAATGAGGCGTGATGCTATGTATAACTACTTTAATTATAATTTTTGACTTGTATGTACAAATTCATATACTATTATGTTTTGTATACATTTACGTTGTAAATACTTCAACAATAGTTGATTGTCTGAAATAATTCAGGTCTTAAATAAATAATGTAACTCTAACAAATGCAATGTCAAATACTAATTCGAGTGGGCTATAAAATATTCTTGGAATTTATGTATTCATATCTATCTGCAAATCTTCTACTTTCAGTCTGGTGGGTGCAGAAGAGAAGATTATAGAAGCAATAGCGACCCACGGCCCTGTTAGTGTCGCTGTAAATGCACTCACTTGGCAAAATTACCTTGGCGGGGTCATACAGTATCATTGCGGGTGAGGAATGCTATTTATTTATTAAAAAACAAAAAATTATAACTTGAGATTATATTTAAGTCTATCATATAATAACTTGTTCGATATCAATCGTTATAATTTTTCATGAGTTTCATTCTGAAATGCAGAGTTAGTTTAAAATGTCATACAAAGCACCCCACGCTTTTAGAACAGTGACATTAAATATTCTTGTCAGTAACTTCAATTCTTAAGCTGAGTATTATTTTCTACATTTTAGTAAAAATTTTTTATAATTCAAATAAGAAAAATTTCATTTTTTTTCTCAAAGGTTCCAAAATACTTAGTTACATTTTGTTTTGGTTTTTTTTTAATCTATGGTTATCTTTCTTTTGAAAAACATCAAATAAATGTAACTTAGCCCTCTTAACACCAAAATGTTACAAAAGCTTTTTTTTTCCATAGTGGGAGTGCTAAAGAGCTCAACCACGCTGTGCAGCTGATAGGTTATGACTTAACAGCTGAAGTGCCGTATTATATCGCAAAGAACTCTTGGGGCAAAGGGTTTGGCAACGAAGGATACTTGCAATTGGCCGTTGGCACTAATATTTGCGGATTGGCCAATGAAGTCGCCTCTGTTGATATTAAGCCTTAAACGAGTTTAATGCTTGATTTCACCAATTTTCCCTAAAGTGTCACTTAGTAAAGGACCCCTTAGCATTCCATTAAACTGCCTCCTAAATATTTTTACACGACCTCATAATGCTTAGGGGAAAATTATGAAATCGAGCTTTAGACTTAAAACAATAATCTCATTTGTATGACAAGTCGAATTTTTTATTAATTTTTTTATCCAATTAAAATCTTAATATTACGGATTTTGGCTCAAAATATATAAGACACAGTGAAATGTAACAAAATGTCAAACTATATTTTTACTATATTATGTTATTAATAAATCATTTTCGATTCATATTTTTCTATTTGAGAGTTTGATAAAAATGAAGTTAATGATGCAAAATTGTCTCATAATATATAAGACAAAAAACAAAATACAATACTAAACTATATTTTTTATCTAACAACTTAAGAAACATTATATATATATTTGTTATATACAATTGAAATTAGAGATGACTCAAATTTTTTAAGTCCATATAAAAATGCCTGAAATGACCTAATAATTTGGTATTCATAAACAAGGTTATGAAAGTTACAAATGATTCATGTATTATATATGTTTCATGGAATACGAAACGTTAATTTTTATATTCAAATTAAATAATTTTTAGTTTTTATAAGTTAGTTTTAAGTTTAATTTTATTTACTCAATACTATTTCAATATCATATTTCCGTCCTGAAAATAAATTACTAAAATTATTGTCTGGTTATATACAATATATAGGTTGTGTAATGTATATAAGTAATTTTGAACAATAAATAGGAAATTATTGCAAATTTTTTGTACTCAATAATATTTACAAAATGTCCGCCCTGAACAAAAAGTTACTAGAATTTTTAACTAAACTGGTTATTTACAAAATATTCTACTCAAAACAATTATTTCGTAAAAAAAAAAACATATTTTTGCAAACATTTTTATGTATATATTTACAAATTGTTCATCCTGAGAATAACTCATTAGAGTTTTTGACTAAACTGGTTGTTTACAATATACTCTATTACAACTAGTTTCGTAAAAAAAAACATATTTTTTGCAAAGATTTTTATATATATAATAACAAATTGTTCATCCTGAGAATAACTTATTTGAATTTTTGACTAAACTGGTTGTTACAACATACTGTATTATAAAAGAGTAGTTTCGTAAAAAAAAAACATTTTTTGCAAATATTTTTATGTATATATTTACAGATTGTTCATCCTGAGAATAAGTTGTTACAATTTTTGACTAAACTGGTTGTTTACAATATACTCTATTATAAAGGAATAGTTTCATTAAAGAAAAAACATATTTTTTGCTAACATTTTGTACGTCTTTACAAAATGTTCTTCCTGAAAATAAGTTATTTGAATCTTTGACTAAATTGGTTGTTTACAACATAAATATACTATTGTAAACAAGCAGCTTCAGAAAAAAAACATATTTTTGCAAACATTTATATCGAAATAGTTACAAAATGTCCCACCTGAACAAAAAAGTTACTAGAAACTTAGACTAAACGGGTAGATTACAACATATATAAACAAGTAGTTTTGAAACAAAAAAGAAACATTTTCTTTAATGAAATGTATCAATAAGTGTGATAACAAGTCGTGAATTATAAATTAAGCAATACCTTATCGAATTTGATAGTATATAAGATGTATAATTTATTGGTGTTGTATACAAAAATCTTACCATTTTTTATATTATAGTTGGTGATTTCTGTGTTGTTGGTTATATATTGTTGTTTTTTTTTAAATTTTCAATTTAAATTCGTTCAATTTTTACACTAATGTCAATTCACAAAGTATAATTAATAACTATACTCATAACACGGTATAAAAACGATATAATGACAATATCATGACATGTATAGATCTAAGAATGTTTTTAAGCACCATAACGTTCCGTAATGACATCATTGTTGAACAGGGGTACCAAACGACCCCAGTTCATTTGTATGGAAATCTGAAACAGTGTCATCGGAACAACTGAACATGAAGAAACTCAGCTACATACAAAGATTGTACATTTGTCACGCTCTCTCCTTACAGCGTTGCCGCGTGTTGGAGTGAGAGAAACGACATGTCACTGACAGACGAAAACCAAAACGTACTTTTAATAGGAATGTAGATGTTCATCTATTTTGGTTTTTTATTATCAAAAACAATGTTTTAAACGAATTGTGCTTTCGATTATAACAATAAATTAACTTTACCCGACCAAAGTTTCAAAAAAATCACCTGTGACCCGAACAGGGGTACCAAACGACCCCAGTTCATTTCTATCGAATTCTGAAACATTATTATCGGAACAACTGAGAATTTATTATAACTTATTATCGGTACAAAGATTGTACATTTGTCTCGCTCATTCCTTACGGCGTTGCCGCGTGTTAGAGTGAAACAACATGCCACTAACAGACTAAAACAAAACGTGTTTATAATAAGAATGTGAATTGTTGCGTATCAACTATTTGGGTTTTTTATTATCAAAAACAAAAAACCGGATAAGGTTTCTTCATAATGCTTTCATGTTTACAAAAAATATTAAGAAGGTATGGATGAAATAAAGCTTAATACATGGGGGGATATCAAACCCCCCGCTTCGGGTTGCTGATTTAACAAAGTATAATCAAATAAACAACTTGATTAATAGTTTCGTATTTTTAAAATCTGTTTTGATTGGAAATATATTTTTTGCAAGCATTTATGCATTAAATTTATAATTAAGTGTCTCGATCTACAAGTTAAGCAATAACAATCGAATTTTTATAGTATCTAAGATGTATTCGTTGGTTTTTAATATACAAAATTCTTGCCATTTTTTTTATATTAGAGTAAAAGATTTTTGTGTGTTGTCGATTGTATTGTGATAGTTTTTATTTTTAACAAAAAAAATGCTTTGTAAAATATGTCACAATTTCATATGTGAAATTCCTCAATATGAAATCCTATATTATATACCGACGGTGGAAAACAAACACGTAGTATCTAAAACTGTTTATCAGATCAGAAAAGCAAATCGTTATCAAGTATTTATTTGGACACTATATTTACATTGGGTGTTATTATAAAAGTGTTTTAAACCAAAACTAACTAGTTTGCTATTCAAATTTAGACCTTCGCTTTCATATTGATTTTGTTGTAAAAATGAAATAAAGACCCATATTGTCATTACTACTTTCACATCTCTTACACGCACATCCGCTTTCACACAGTTTATCTACACGTTTTTTTTGGTCGCCCTCTCCCGGCCCAGCCGCTTACCATCATATTTAGCGCCCTCTTGCATGGCTTGGCTATCCTCCCTTTTCATGACATGTCCATACTAGGATAGCCTTCCACTCCTTAACTTCTCTGTCACTGGTGCTACTTTCACACTTCCTCAAATATACTCTTTCCTAATCTTATCTAATTTTGTTACTCCACACTTCCATTTCAACAATCGCATCTCCGCTGCATGCAATTTCTTTTCATTCTCCCCCTTTGGTGGCCGAGTACTCTAATCCATACATTTAGTTTGAGGGCCATTTTGGCATCGCAAATTGTTCCCGAGACCTGCCGCCACTTCATCCAACCTGCGTTTATCCTGCTAGTAACATCTCGCTCAATGTCGCCGTCGTTTTAGAAGATAGAGCCGAGGTAACGGAAATCGCAGCAGACTCGGAAGGGATACACCATCTAAGACAATCGAAGATGGATCCCGGAAATTACGGAACAGATGTTCGGTTTTGGACCTATTGATCTTCAACCCTAGGCTTTCTATTTTTCCAGCCTTCTCTGCACCTCAAACAGGATGCCCTATGCTTACTTTTGTATGTTTGCATCAAATCAAATCAAATATATTTATTGCAAGATCAAGTGTACAACACACAATCTACCATACAATGGCGTGCAACATCTATAATAGGACAAAATAATATTATTTTAAAATAATTGCTTCATCCTTATGGCAGGTATTTACATTTTAAAAATAATATTCACATTAATAAATAATATTACAGTTTTATATGAAAACGTATCAAAACAGTATGAGTGAGCTTAAANTACAACATACAAATATTATTTTAAACAAATAGTTTCAGAAAAAAAAACATATTTTTGCAAACATTTGTATCGAAATAGTTACAAAATGTCTTACCTGAAAAAAAAGTTACTAGAAACTTAGACTAAACGGGTAGATTACAACATATATAAACAAGTAGTTTTGAAACAAAAAAGAAACATTTTCTTTAATGAAATGTATCAATAAGTGTGATAACAAGTCGTGAATTATAAATTAAGCAATACCTTATCGAATTTGATAGTATATAAGATGTATAATTTATTGGTGTTGTATACAAAAATCTTACCATTTTTTATATTATAGTTGGTGATTTCTGTGTTGTTGGTTATATATTGTTGTTTTTTTTTTTAAATTTTCAATTAACATTCGTTCAATTTTTACACTAAAGTGACATTCACAAAGTATATTTAATAACTATACTTATAACACGGTATAAAAACGATATAATAACAATATCATGACATGTATAGATCTTAAGAATGTTTTTAAGTACGATAACGTTCCGTAATGACATCATGGTTTACCTTTCCGGTCGAGTCTCAAAAAATTACCCGGACCCGATCTGGGGTATCAAACGACCCCAGTTCAATTGTATGGAAATCTGAAATAGTGTCATCGGAACAACTGAACATGAAGAAACTGAGCTACCATACAAAGATTGTATATTTGTCTCGCTCTCTCCCTACGGTGTTGCCGCGTGTTGGAGTGAGAGAAAAAACATATCACTGACAGACGAAAACCAAAACGTACTTTTAATCGGAATGTAGATGTTCATCTATTTTGGTTTTTTATTATCAAGAACAATATTTTAAAGGATTTATGCTTTCGATTATAAATATAAATTAACCTTTCCCGACCAAAGTCTCAAAAAATTACCCGTGACCCGAACAGGGGTACCAAACGACCCCAGTTCAATTCTATCGAATTCTGAAACATTATCATCGGAACAACTGAACATGAAGAAAGCTCAGTTTCTTAATGTACATACGTGGCCGTACAAAGATTGTACATTTGTCTCGCTCTTTCCTTACAGCGTTGCCGCGTGTTAGAGTGAGAGAAACAACATGTCACTAACAGACTAAAACAAAACGTGTTCATAATAAAAATGTGAATTGTTGCGTATCAACTATTATCATCAAAAACAAAAAACCGAATAAGGTTTCTTCATAATGCTTTCATGTTTACAAAAAATATGAAGAATGTAACTCTTTTAATGCTCAAGTTATGAAATAAAGCTTAATACATGGGGGGATATCAAAGCCCCCGCTTAGGGTTGCTGATTTAACAAAGTATAATCAAATAAACAACTTGATTAATAGTTTCGTATTTTTAAAATCCAACCCGTTGACGCATACTATTGTAAATACAAGCAGTTTTGATTGGAAATATATTTTTTGCAAACATTTATGTAATAAATTTATGAATAAGTGTCTGGATCTAGAAGTTAAGCAATAACAATCGAATTTTGATAGTATCTAAGATGTATTCGTTGGTTATTATACAAAATTCTTGCCATATTTTTTATATTAGAGTTAAAGATTTTTGTGTGTTGTCGATTGTATTGTGATAGTTTTTATTTTTAACAAAAAAAAATGCTTTGTAAAGTATGTCACAATTTCATGTGTGTAAAATTCCTCAAAATGAAGTCCTAATTATATACCGACGGTGGAAAACAAACACGTAGTATCTAAAACTGTTTATCAGATCAGAAAAGCAAATCGTTATCAAGTATTTATTTGGACACTATATTTAGATTGGGTGTTATTATAAAAAGTGGTTTAAACGAAAACTAACTAGTTTGCTATTCAAATTTAGACCTTCGCTTTCTTATTGATTTTGTTGTAAAAATGAAATAAAGACCCATATTGGCAGCCTATGTAGTAATGGATTTAACATTACTTTTATGGGTTTTTTTTTTTGTAATGACACTCCGAACAAAAAGAAAGGCCACAAATGTTAGGATGATATTGTTGCGGGCTACACTTTATTTTCATCATCATCATTTTCTTGCCGTTATCCTAGTAGGTCGGCTCGGCACACCATGTTTCCTTTCGCCACTTCACTCTATCCGCTGTCATTACTACATTCACATCTCTTACACGCACATCCGCTTTCACACAGTTTATCCACACTTTTTTTGGTCGTCCCTCTCCCGGCCCAGCCGCTTACCATCATGTTTAGCGCCCTCTTGCAGACATGGCTATCCTCCCTTTTCCATGTCCATGTCCATACTAGGATAGCCTTCCACTCCTTAACTTCTCTGTCACTGGTGCTACTTTCACACTTCCTCTAATATACTCATTTCTAATCTTATCTAATTTTGTCACTCCACACATCCATCTCAACAATCGCATCTCCGCTGCATGCAATTTCCTTTCATTCTCCCCTTTCGTGGCCGAGTACTCTAATCCATACATTTAGTTTGAGGGGCATTTTGGCATCGCAAATTGTTCCCGAGACCTGCCGCCACTTCATCCAACCTGCGTTTATCCTGCTAGTAACATCTCGCTCAATGTCGCCGTCGTTTTAGAATATAGAGCCGAGGTAACGGAAATCGGGGCAGACTCGGAAGGGACACACCATCTAAGACAATCGAAGATGGATCCCGTAAATTACGGAACAGATGTTCGGTTTTGGACCTATTGATCTTCAACCCTAGGCTTTCTATTTTTCCAGCCATCTCTGCACCTTAAACAGGATGCCCTATGCTTCCTTTTGTATGTTTGCATACATTACCAGGAGAAACAAATAAGGGCTTAAAGCCGATCGAATCGAATGTTGATATTCTATTCGATTCGATTCGAACGATATTCGCACACACCTATTTACTATGTGTTTGCTTTCCAGCGTCAATATGGTTTCAGGACATATTAAAGATTAGTAAAAAATATTTGATTGTCCTAATAAATGACGTGTGTGTGTTTCGTGTGCCTTATACTCGTAACCCGCTATTTTTATACGTTTTTTTATATATAAACGATGAGTGTAAAAACATTACTTTAATAAAGGTTTTTTTGTATTATTTTTCTTATTTTTGTGAGCTCAAATATTTCAACTATTTCTAGTTGAGAAATGTTGTTTAAACCCTAGTGCCTTAATATACACGTAAATTCTGATTTAAAAAAAAGTCCCAGGATCGAATCTTTCCAGGGAAGTTCCATAGTTCCAGAAACTATTATAAAGTAAATTATTTTGGGCTAAGATAACGCATTACATATATATTATCATTAAATGGTAAATTGTAGTTATTTACCTAATGAAATTACTTTAAATCTTTTACGAAAACTATCATTAGATGGCGCTAAAGAATTTTAATGAATATTTGAAAAAAACATCTACTGTAATAACATCAAGTGTTATCCACTATAAGTATAAAATATGTTTGTATCAGGTCAATTATCTCTGGTAAAGTGCGCGTTACTATCTTAGATCATAACATCATTTACTATCATGTAAAAAGAGTCAAATCCTACGGCATCTAGCAGGATTTTTTAAATTCTTAATGTAGGAAGAGATCTCCAAAACTTGCTTTAAAAGATGACGCTGAACAATTATTTACAAAAATAGACCCTAACTAAAATTAGGGTGTTACTGTCTTAGATGATATCATCATTTACTACATAATGAAAAATGTCTTTCATACGCCATCTAATTGGAACTTATAGGAAGAAATCTTTTAAACCTTTTACGTCTCCTTTCAATAGATGGCGCTGTACATTTTTTCACAAAATAGTTTCTCAACAGGTTCGCGCCTTACTGTCTTAGATCATATCATTATTACCACGGCGATTGTTTCACATAATAGTCTTTGCCCAAGTTGGGGCATTACTCTCTTAGATTAAATCATCATTTACTATCAAGTTAAAAAAAAATCAATTCCTACGGCATCTAGCAGATACTTTTAAACTCTTAATCTAGGAAGAGATCTTTAAAACTTTTACGAGAGCTTTCAATAGATGGCGCTGTACGATTTATCATAAAAATAGTCTGGGACTAGGGTGTTACTGTCTTAGTTGATATCATTTATTAGAATATGAAAAATTCCATTCATGCGCTAACTAATAGAAGCTTTTAACATACGAAGAGATCTTTTAAACCTTTTACTCGAGCTTTCAATAGATGGCGCTGTACAATTTTTCACAAAATAGTCTGTCCAAGTTGGGGCATTACTCTCTTAGATTAAATCACCATTTACTATCATATACAAAAAAGAAATTCCTATGGCATCTAGCAAGAACTTTTAAACTAAGCAGAGATTTTTAAACCTTTTACGCAAGCTTTCATTTAATCGCGCTGTATATTTTTCACGAAAATAGTCTCGTGACTAAATTAGGGTATTACTGTCTTAGATGACATGAAAAATTGCATTCATACGCCATCTATCTTTTAACATAGGAAGTGATTTGATAACTTTGTACGTTAGCTTTCAATAGATGACTCTGTAGGATTTTCACGAAATAGCTTCTCAACAGGCTAGCGCCTTACTGTCTTAGATCATATCATTATGGCCATCCCATGAAAAATCACATTCATGCACCATCTAGTAGGATAATAGGTATTAACGTATTCGGCCTAATAGAGCCCTGTGACCATTTTCCCTTTCTCCAGGAAGTCGATGTAGATCATAGTTTGTGAATCCCAAAAAACGGTAGCTGTCGCCTTTAGACCTATAGGACAGTCTTGGCCTTCTTCGGTGCACATTTGCTGGGTGAAGTCCATTGTTTTGATTATACCTTGGTATCCATGTTTCATGGACGATCACGAAACGACATAAAAACCCCTTCGGTTTGTGCTTAAACATTGTCAAACACTGCTCTAACATGTTCTGACATTTGCGATTGTTGTCCGGAATGAGCAAACGCGGCAGCTACCTTTCAAATGCCCAACACATCATACAGGATATAAACCACGCGGTCTATTGAAATGCCTACTATCTCAGCTATTTCGTGAACCTTCAATCGACGGTCTACCAATACGACATCGTGGATTTTTGTTTCGTTAATTTCCATGATAGCCGTTTTCGGGGTAACTAGGCGTGGGTCATCAAGAACCGGAGTACGACCACGTTGAAACTCGTTAGACCAATTTTTGATAGTCGCCATCGAAGTAGAAGTATCACTATACACGGCAACCAAGCTGCGCTGCACGATTTCGCTTCCCCATCGTTCGCTCTTTCTCCATTTCTGCAAATTGCTCTTGCGATAATAGTACTTATCGGACCACTCTCGTTACAATTCAATTCCTACCTCATTTAGCAGTAATGCATAACAGAGAAAGAGACCTTTAAAAATTTTAGGTGAGCTTTCAATAGATGGCGATGAAAAAATTATAATTTAATATCTGAAAAACTGTATTTTCTAACCAGTTTCATCCGCTACAAGTGTAAAAGAAAATATTTGAACTTGAATGGATGAATGGAAGAGTATTTTCAACTGGGGATGTAGGGAGAATGTGAATTAATAATAGGAATCGTAATTCTCCTTATCTTATTCTATAATCGTGGTCCAACGATAAACGCTATCAGTAAAGATGCTGGAGGTCAATGCTTCCAACGAAAACATCTTTACAATTTAGGTGACGTGGAACAAAATAATTTTTTTTACTAACATCTATAGTGAATTAGGTATATTCTGTATTTTATATTTGAAAATGTTGTAGGAGAAGTCTGAAAGGAGAGCGAATGCAGGAAATATGGTAAATGGTGCTGTGCAGGCCTTTATGAATAGTTAGATGGTGTCTCAAAGAATCAGACTGGCTGTACATTGAGGTTTGTTGGTGCCAGCACTTATATATGGTAATGAAAGTTGGGTATGGCAGAAGAAGCATAAATGTGAAACAAATGCGGTAGATATGAAAGCGTTGAGAAGTATGAGTGGATTAAAACTGAGTGACAGAGTAAGAAATAGTGTGATGAGAGAACGTTGTGGTTTAAAAGGAGATGTAGTGACTAAAACTGAGAAAGGTATGCTTAAATAGTTTGGGCACGTAGAGAGAATGAATGAAATTAGACTGACTAAAAGGTTTTATGAGTCAAGAATGAATGGGAAAATTGGAAGAGGAAGACCAAGGCGAACGTTCCTGGACGAAATCCAGGACATTTTAAATAAGGGCCAGGTCAAGAGAACTCTAAAAGGACGAACTTGTATGAAAGGTTTAATGAGAATGAAAGAAGCAAAAGAGTTATGAAAGGATCGTGGCAAGTGGAAGCACGTGGTCTCTGACTACCCTAAGGGGAATGAAGCGTGATGCTATGTATGTATGTTAATTAACGAGTATTAAAATTTTCTTTAATACCTTTATTTTATGCTTTACTAATAACATTAATCGAGACATAAGAGTGAAATGGAGGTCTTTTTCGAGGCCATCTTCTCTGCAGAAGGAGGAAGGGATGCTTCGGTCATCTATTAAAGGAAGATAAATACCAGAAGGGTAGGTGTGCCTAATGAAATTATTTTCTTCACAGGTATATAAATTAATCGACTATATTGTATCAGGTCAGCATACGTCCGCTTTGTGGTGAATCCAGATCCAGTGGATCCGGCCCGAAGGACCAGCTTTAAACACGTTAGCGTCACGAAGATGTGCAGCGTTTTTATGTTATTTCGTTTGAAGGTAAGGTAGTTTTAATATCTACAAATAACATTTTAATTTGCCACTCGTCGCTTAAAAATTGAATATACGATTTTTCATAAAATATTAAATATACATATTTCAAAAGTTCTCTTATCTATATTTTTAATTAATTTAAAAATAAAATTTCTGAAATTCACAAAAACATGAGGCATTTACAATTTGTCATTTTAGATTGGTTAAATTATTTATATTAATTTTCGACACTTAATATTTTAATGATAATTAAATTCCTAACATATCTTCCTCTTATTCTCGGAAATCTAAAGTTTTAGTTTTGTATAAATATAAACGAGATTGCCAAAGAAGTTTCACTTCTGACACATGTACCTACTTTGTACGCACGCCCTTTTAATTTTTGTCGTTTCGGTGTTCAGAAGACGGGGTTTTCCGTAACAATTCAGACGCTAAGTCGGAGAGTTAACAAAAATTGCGATTTTATGTTCTTAACTGCGAATATCAGCACTCTCATCTTTGACAGATGAGAGTGCCAATACTGAAGTTTATTACGAATGAAAGATGTTTTTGAAAGTATCTCACAGAGTTTATTGTGATCACAGATTGTGTTGTGAATTCAAAACACAGACCTAGATAAATTCTGAAATACCATTGCCTAAATATGCTCTGTCGTTAATCGAACGTGGATTAGGAGAATGAGTGAGCAAACATATGCATTAGGTTCTATTCGAGATGGAAACTAATTACAGACTCTTGAAATTAAAACCTAAAGTATTGCAAATTTCCAAGCTGACCAATATTGGTTATATACACGACAGTCAGAGGCTAGACTACACACTACATTTGCTTTTTGATCCATTTTATACCACGTTTAGTGTCGCGTTTATTAATTTTATTAAATAATATTCATTACGCTTCTATTGATAAGATTATCAACAATAATCAGTCGAGTGGCGGCGAGTTTTACCACACTTGAACAAATAAAAATCTATATTAGCTTGGTGTAGATTACAAACGAAGTAGGCCATTTAACTTCTATGCAAAATTTATTAGATATTTGAAGTAAGCAGTCCATTAACGTCCCACTGCTGGGCACAGGCCTTTCACTCATTCAAGTGAGGGTTTTGAGAGCATAGACCCACGACACGACACGACCGGAGAGAGATCAGGCGCAGGACCGACGTGCTCTCCGAGGCACAGGGGTGGATCACACCGCCAACTTCACAACTTCGGGCAAATATTGAGAAAATCTTAATAGACAACTCAGTATTGATTTTTTGAATTGGCCCGACCCGGGACTCGAAACCAGGACCTCATGTATGTAGTCGAACATGCTAACTGCTAGACTAGAGAGGCAGATCAGACAAACCTTGTACTTAGAGCAAAATAAAAGCATAACCACCTTGTTCAATCACAGCGTAGCTTAAAGCTATATCTTTCTCGTTCGCACTAATCGTGTAACGTAAATTTGGTACTGTACTGAAAGAGACAGCGATATATTAAACAGATTCCATAGAAAGAGCTACGCTTTATATGGCTTATAATAGATCAAAAACGTAAGAAATAAGTCTTGAAGTCTACTATTCTGTAACACAATAAAAATGAAGCCCTGTGTTCGATTCCCAACAGAGCATATTAAGAAATTTTTTTTTATTATATTATATGGTGTATTAGGAGGATTAAAAAATAAAAAACCGCCTTTTTAATTACCAGCAAAAACGTATCGCCAAGTAATTCTCTATCCAATTGGATGCTCTGTCGAAGTCTTTATAGATACAAGATAACATACCTTTTACCAAGTTAGTGTTTTAATCAAAATACTAAGTTATTTTCAGCACTAACCTGTCGATATATAAAACTCTATTTATACCTGTGTGTTTATAGTCTATAGACTTTATAACTAACCGACCTATGTTCCGCAAACTCAAACATTAGACAATGATAAAGATGGATATAGAGCTCTAAACTCACTTAATACAATACCTTGAAATTTAGGTTCTTTTCGCAATCAAAGCCTCTGAGTATGTCTTTCCCCATATTTCCACGAGATCGGAAACGACGCAGGAATAGCTAGTATATAGAACCATATATACGACATAATATAATCAATTTAGTCCTTTAAAACAAAGTGTTATGACATTAACGTTTAAGTGTTAATGTCATATAGATAACAATGTAGGTAAATAACAATTAAATTATCTAGAAAATTCGTATTGTTTGTTTCGGTTTTTATTATTATATCGTAACAAATGATAACAGTGCAGCGTGAGAAATACAATTTCCATATTTTTGAAAGCCATTGTGCCCACAAACCTGTAGGTATATCCGATTTCAGAATCGCATGACATTGTATATAAGTTTTGGACTCTATAATAAGATAACTTCACTTCAGTCAACTCCAAGACGAAGTGTGTGACGGTTGTCATATTCGCGTAAAGAGGTAAAAACTTTTATTTATACCGTTTTTTGTCATTTAATTACAAGTTATTGCCATAAAACATACAATTTTGTGCTAATATATAGTCCAAAACATTTATATTCTAGTGAATTTATATTGGTATGTTTATAGTGAGACAATGAATTAATACGTAAATAATAACATGACAACATTTAAAACCGTCTTTTGTCATTTTGTGTTGATAATATAATTTGTAGTCTATATCTCCTGCATTTTAGTTACATTATATTGGAGAGTTTAAATGATAATGTATTAATATGTAAATAGGCATTTAAAATGTTACCACATCCAATAATATTTTAATATTTTACAATTGACTTATTTATTACTTTTTTTGATGTTTATCGTGAAACAGTGAATTAATACGAAAATAGGGACATGACAATATTTAAAACCGTCTTTTGTCATTTTGTGTTGATAATGTAATTTGTTGTCTTAATCTCTTGTATTTTAGAAACAATATATTGGAGAGTTAAAATTATAATGTATTAATATGTAAATAGGCATTTAAAATGTTACCACATCCAATAATATTATAATATTCTACAATTGACTTATTTATTACTTTTTTTGATGTTTATCGTGAAACAGTGAATTAATACGAAAATAGGGACATGACAATATTTAAAACCGTCTTTTGTCATTTTGTGTTGATAATGTAATTTGTTGTCTTAATCTCTTGTATTTTAGAAACAATATATTGGAGAGTTAAAATTATAATGTATTAATATGTAAATAGGCATTTAAAATGTTACCACATCCAATAATATTATAATATTCTACAATTGACTTATTTATTACTTTTTTTTATGTTTATCGTGAAACAGTGAGTTAATACGAAAATAGTAACATGACAATATTTACAACCGTCTTTTGTCATTTTGTGTTGATAATATAATTTGTAGTCTAAATCTCTTGTATTTTAAAAACAATATATTGGAGAGTTAAAATGATAATGTATTCATATGTAAATAGGTATTTAAAATGTTACCACATCCAATAATATTTTAATATTTTACAATTGACTTATTTATACCGTTTTATGTCATTTAATTACAAGTTATTGCCATAAAACATACAATTTTGTGCTAATATATAGTCCAAAACATTTAGATTCTATTGAATTTATATTGATATGTTTATCGTGAAACAGTGAATTAATACGAAAATAGGGACATGACAATATTTAAAACCGTATTTTATCATTTTGTGTTGATAATGTAATTTGTTTTCTTAATCTGTTGTATTTTAAAAACAATATATTAGAGAGTTTAAATGATAAAGTATTAATATGTAAATAGGTATTTCAAATGTTACCACATCCAATAATATTTTACAACTAACTTATTTTTTTTTGTCATTTAATTTCGAGTTATTATAATAAAAAAATGAATTTAAATAAACATGTAGTCCAAAGCATTTATATTGAAATGTCTATAGTGAAACAATATATTAATACGTAAATAGGAACATGAATATATTATTACCATCGTCTTTTGTCATTTTGTGTTGATTTAATTATTGTAAAATAAATTAAATCTCAAATTACCTTGTGGTCGATATCTCCTATTTTTCAGTTATATTATAATTATTATAATTAGAAAGTTTAAATCACTTCATGTTATTGATATATATTTAAAAAGACTTACAACCGTCTTTGTAATTTAATGGTAATATAATTATTGTAAATAATAATCAATCTTAATTAATTTGTAGTCTAAACCTAGTATATTTTAGTAACGTTATATTGGAGAGGTTAAAAGACTCAATTTTATTAAAAGGTATTTAAAAACATTATTACAACCGCCTTTTGTCATTTCGATTCTCTCTTATTTCGTAGTATAAATCTTCCATATTTTAATTACGTTATATAGAAAAGTTTTAAGGACTAAAAATATACATATACGTAAATAAGTATGTAAAAGTCTTACTACTACCGTCTTTTGTCATTTTCTGGTACCATAATTTTAGTTAAATATAATAAATCTTAATTAATTTGAATTCTAAATCTCGTATTATTGAGTTACGTTATATTGGAGAGATTAAATGACTTCATGTTATTAATAGATATTTTAAAAGACTTACAGCCGTCCTTTGTCATTTTGCGTTGATATAATTGTTGTAAAATATATTAATTATTTATTAATTCGTAGTCTAAATCTCCTATAATTTAAATAGGTTATATTGGAAAGCCTTTATGACTAATAATAATGTATACTATGTAAATAGGTATGTAAAAGTATTACCACATCCGTTTTTTGTCATTTTGAATGTAATTATTGTAAAACATCATAAATATAATATAATTTAAATTTTGTAGTATTAAAATAGTGACGAATAGTCCGATAACCCTCAGTGCCTGAAGACCAAAGTCTTCGAACAGTGTGTGTTGCCAGTGATGACCTACGGTTCTAAGACGTGGTCGCTGACTATGGGCCTCATGCGGAAGCTCAGAGTCACTCAGCGTGCGATGGAGAGGGATATGCTCGGAGTTTCTCTACGTGATCGAATCAGAAATGATGAGATCCGTAGTAAAACCAAAGTCACCGATATAGTCCTACGAATCNTTTCGGTCCATAATCAGATACCTATACATGTCAAATATACAGAACGTCTTTACAATGAATTGAATGAATTACAATGAATGAAAGTCATTATGCTATATTTAATGATTTATTTCGTCTTAACGTAACGTATCGTATCCGATCTTTTATTACCAGTTGATTATATAATTTTATATCACAATGTAAAAGTAATTTATGTTTTGAAAAATTTAGATACTTCAAACTCTGCATAAGATAGTCTTTGTTGTTTAATACTACTAACAAGTTTTGTTCTTGTTAATACGAATCTTAGTGCGGACCGAAAAACGGACACAGGCGATAGTACTAATGACACCATTGATGATGGGACTGAAAGAAAATTGATCTTGATTTAAAAAAAAATCATATTTTTGAACGATCGGCAATAAGCGATCGTTGACACGAGCATGAGCTGGTTTTTTTTAGTAAAGTAATATATTTTTTATGAAACTATCGTTTCACTACGCTGTACTAACATGAGCGTAAATAATGCTAGTAAAATTATTTAAAAAAAAATGTTAAAAGTGCGTGCGTACAAAGTACACCACACACAGTCAAAAGAGAAACATGTTTGGCAAACAAATTTTTAAGTCTTGTTTATTTATACAAATCTAAATCTTCCGAGACATAGAGGGATAGAAAAAGGAAAATATAATATTTCTTCGATATTTTTTATGACCGTGAAACACTTTAATGTGTTTCACACTCTAGCAATATAATTTTTGGCATTGCATTCTGAAAATTATAACTGCCTCTTTGGTCTAGTGGTTAGCATGTTCGACTACAGACTTGAGGTCCTGGGTCGGGCCAATTCAAATATGAATATTGAATTTTCTAATAGGATTTTCTCATAAATTGCCCGAAGTAGGGAAGTTGGTGGTGTGATCCACCCCCGTTCCTCGGAGAGCACGTTAAGCCGTCGGTCCTACATCTGATCTCTCTAAGGTCGTGTCGGATTCCCGTCACATCGGACTATGAGAGTGAAGGAATAGAGAGTGCACTTGTGTACTATGCCTGCCCATCCGCACTGGAGCAGGGTGGTGGGTCTATGCTCTGAAAACCCTCGCTCCTCGGAATGAGGCCTGTGCCCAACAGTGGGACGTTAATGGGCTGCTACTTACTTACTTACTTCTAACGAATTAGTATAAAAAACGCTGCACATCTTCGTGCCGCTAATCACACGTTTCATCCGTAAAAAAAATACCCTCCTAATTGCGCCTAAAGCAGTTTCACTGCAATATTTTTTTATCAGGATCGATTTTTTTCTGTCCCATCATCAAAGGTGTCATTAGTACTATCATCTGACTTCGTTTTACGGAAGCGGTCTCCCATTACCTTATTTAACAAAACCGTATTGTAATAAAGTGAAGCTTTGAGGTATCAGACTTTTAAAATGTATAAATTAAGTAATTCTCTGAAAGAATTTTCTTCTCTAAAAGAAAGTCTGTGTTTTTAGACATATTTTAATTTCATTTTATAGTTATAAAGTTTTTGGTTATAAGTATAGGATGGAGCTGACTTGCATCCGTCCTTTTAGTTTTGTTATATAGGGGTTTAGGTTTAGGTTTCAAACAACTATTATCATTATAAACATTTTGGATTATGTTTATCGGTATTAGTGTGTTTCAGTTTAATTATTTGGCTTCTTGTGAAAATATTTTTTTACAGATTTATTTTTAAAATGGTGTATTTATCTGAAGATAATTTTGGAACATTTAACGATGAAATAGTAAAGAAATTTACATGGGAAACGGACAGTGGATTCTCTGTCTCTGTGATATCTTATGGAGCCATTATACAATCGATTAAGGTAATGACTGTCCATTAGGTTTTTGTATCTTCAAGACTATCCTTCGAGTAATGTAATTTTAACTACCGTGTCATGCTATAAAGTTATAACATCCTGAAGGCATTTAATCTTCTAAATCCCTATGAAATTTTCGTCGAAGGGTTTGTATCAGGCTATCTCCTAAACATTTAAATTTTTGTTTCTGCTTATCTCCTTAACAATTTTACTGTTAATTATACTTTCACTGTGAAATAGCTGATGTTATAAAGAATGATATCGATTAAATTTTCCCAAAGATAATATGTCTCATCGCTCGTTACAACTACTTGCCAGAATGGAAGAATCCAGTGCCTCGGACCACTGTTAGTGCTATAAAGTGACAGCGCCGAGGGCATATAAATATACTTTTGATGCAACTCATAAAAAAACTGAATTGGCACACATTGTAAATTTTGGTCCGTCGAGCCGGATTTTAATATTTTTCTACTCTTTAAGTCAGTATTAGACATCCATTATTGCTACTTAACCACATATTATTTTATCAATTTAATAAACCCACTCAGGTCTTTGACATTGTTTCCGTATCGTCATATTTCCTTTTGTACTTTATTCAGGTACCTGATAAAAACGGCACCAACAGCGACGTGGTTCTTGGATTTGATGATCTAGAAGGTTATGTACAACGTAACACGCCTTATTTGGGAGCAACAGTTGGTAGGTGTGCTAATAGAATTGGTGGAGCGAGTTTTCAAATTGATGGCGTCACTTATTTATTGGCAAAGAACGTTGGTGAAGACCACTTGCACGGTGGCATTATAGGTTTCAACAAGGTAAAGCTTATAATATTTCTAGTCAATCCGCATGTCTGCATCACAGAAGAGACAACAAGACAAAGACAATAATAATGTTCATTATTTCAGGCTAATTGGAAATCTGTTGTCGATGAGAATAAAGTCATTTTAAGCTACCTTTCCCGAGATTGTGAGGAAGGTTATCCTGGTGATTTGGTTACGAGTGTCATTTATGAAGTAAAAGACGATGATACGCTGTGTGTTGAATTCTTAGCGACTACCACGAAGAAGACCGTCGTCAATTTGACCAACCACTCGTATTTTAACTTGGCTGGACATGAAACTGGTTCGGAGGAAGTCTATAACCACATTATTACAATAAATGCTGATAAGTAAGTTCGTATTGCTAATGTAATCTGCGTGTAACTTAGGGGTCTTAAAAAACGACTTTAAATGTAAAGACACAAGGGGTTTCTTCCCACGATCTTTTGTAGCTTTAATATTTCGTTACAAAAATGAAATTTTTCGTTTTTTATAATAATAGTGTGGAACAAGAATCAACTGACAAACAATTAACTATAATTGTGCAGGTAATAAGGAAATTTTTATTCTAACTATGATTGCAGTTAACAAATTATGTAAATTTTTATATACCACAAAAGAAACACTGAATTTTTTAGGAGTTCTGCTCGGGATACCTCAAGGTGGGGTATCCGAAACACATATTACCTCAAATGTTTTTATATGATAAATTCACAGAATTACAGAGACGACCTCAGAATCGATACCCACAGGACGATTCATTAAAGTGGGCGGAACAGATTATGATTTACGTGTCCCGACGCGACTTGGTGACGCTATGAAGAGGGGAGAGGATTTATATGATGATAACTTTTGCGTTACAACCTATGAAAAGAAGGTAACTTATAAGACCAAAGTCAAGTACACTTGCACTGTTTACTTGATTATATATCTATTTATTTATTGAGGCAGCCAAAATAGGTCACAACATTTGATATACTTAATTAATAAGTATAGACCTCATTGACCTACATGGTTGCACAGCATAACATTATTGTTTTTAATTTTTACTAAACGAATATCAAATAGTCTTGTTTCTGAAGTATTAGTGTTAGATTCATCATCATTTCTTTGCCACTTTACTCCATCTGCTGTCATTTCTACATTCACGCCCCTTACACACATATCTTCTTTCACACAGTTCCTCTACACTTTATTAATATGATTATATTGATACGTATCTTAATCTTAATTATATTCATTTATATACAATGTATAATAAGCTTATTATAGGAAACCGACATCCTAGCGTTAAAAAATTCGTTATATGACCGACACATATCTGTTTACTTAAGTATAAATACTGGTTATTAATAATATCTCGTCTGTTAGGTAAAACGTTAACAAAATTGATCAAAATTTCTTATCTGTTAGGCGAAACGTTATTAAAGTTAATCAAAATCCTTTTTCTATCAGGTGAAACCTTACCGAAATTTTATTTGTAGAAGCTTTACTTAAATTGATCAAAACCTCTTATCTATTAGGTGAAATGTTACCGAAATTGATTAAAATTACTTGCCTGTTAGGTGAAATGTTATCGAATTTAATCAAAATCTCTTGTGTTGATCTGTTTCTCTCTTTAAACTGAAACTTACTAATATATCCGTTTGTATTTTACGTGAAAATGTTAGCAACATTCATCTAAATTTTTATCAGTTATTTAAATTAACCAAAACCTAAATCTCCTACGTGAACTACATTTCATCGCCGATAGATGGGGTTACGATTTACCATTTGTGACACAAAACCGTAACCCCATCTATCGGCGATGAAATGTAGTTCACGTAGGAGATTTAGGTTTTGGTTAATTTAAAAGACAGAAAAACGTTACATATTTATAATAATAATGGCAGTTCGCTCGCAGCAAGAATGCAAAAGGCGGTGTTGCTGGACTCGGCTAGGATAGTCCGTCGGTTTCTCAGCCTGTAGGCCTGATCCCCGGCCGTCTGGTCTTTGGTGTATCTTTCGCCCGTCATATTTATTTATGTAAATGTTTATGTATATCTTTATATAAGTAATCATTATAAATCTATCTATATGTAATATAAATATTATATATATTTTCGTTAACGTGAGTGTTAAAGTAGAATAATAATAAAGATCTTTATTCGCAAAAAAATGTGGCGTTTACATTAAATAGGACAAAAGTTAAAAAATATATATATTAACATTTCTGCGAAAAGGCGTAAAACTCAGCTCGAAGCTGCTTTTCAGTTCGCCTTAATACGTTTGCTGCGAACACTAGAGTAAAAACATTATAACTAGACTATAAAAGAGAGAGCATAAAAAAGAATTAATAATAAAAAAAAAATCTAAAACTTTCCAAAAAAGAATCGCATACATGGGCTGGGTTTTATTTACTGTAGTTAAAGGAAAATGTCGTTAAAAAGATTCCACAATTATCTAGTCTTTGTAGAATATCGATAGTTTAATTTTGTAACTGGTAGATAATAAATATCATATATATTAATGATTTATAGACCTCGATGTACCTACATTTCGTTGTTTCTGATTAACAGTGAGTTGCATTCTCATTATCACTTGCCACTTGTCGCTTGACTCTCATAAAGCGTGATGTCTTATAGATCTTGAAAACTACTTGCCAGAATGAAGGAATCCAGTGCCTTAGACCCCTTTTAGTGCAATAAAGTGGCGGCGACGAGAGTATATAAAATATACCTTTTATTACTTTCATAAAGAAACAAATTGGCATAGATGTACATTTTGGTCCGTCGAGCCGGATTTTAGTATTTTTCTGCACTTTAAGTCGGTATTAGACATCCACCCTTATTGCTACTTAACCACTGCTGCCAACACTAGAGTAAAAACATATTATACCTAGACTATAAAAGAGAGAGCATAAAAAAATTAATAATAATAAAAAATCTAAAACTATACAAAAAAGAATTGCATACATGGGCTGTGGTTTTATTTACTGTAGTTTAAGGGGAATGGTTCTAAGAAGTTATAAGAATTTATAATATATAAATTTTCCAGGCTTTAACCTTTGTATCTCGAGTAACACATCCATCTTCCGGAAGATATCTTGAAGTATACAGCGACCAGCCTGGTGTACAACTATATACAAGCAACTTCCTTCCTGCTCCAAGTGAACCTGCTCTAGTAGGGAAAGGGGATGTTGGATACAGGCGTCATGGAGCATTCTGCCTGGAGACACAGAATTACCCGGATGCTGTACATCATCACGGTTTTCCAAGCGCTGTACTGAAACCTGGTGATTTATACAGACATAGGGTTAATTATAGATTTGGTGTCAATAACGAAGTGGGGGGACCTGAAGTCGTTGTCTCTTAGGTATTAAGATTAAAATGTCAAATTTTCGACTAACTTTGTGTTTATCCTGTATTTATTATTAACAATTCGAGTGGAAATGTTTACAAAATTTAATTTCGAAGATATAATTAAGAAATATTTTTGGAACGAGAATAAAGTACTATTTGAAAGATTTATTATTTATTTTACCATCCGCCCCGGTTTCGCAGGATTAGTAGAGCCGACTATACCTACGCTTTTTTCTTTAATGTTGTAGATTTTGGAAGTGAAAATTCTTTAGGCTCATGAGAGTAAAATTTTTATGGATGGAACGCGTTTGACCGTCACGAAAATATGCAGCATTTGTTATGCTTATTTGTTTGAAGGTTAGGTAGTTATTATACTTAGAAATAACATTTGGCATTTGAATAATTTTACACTTTTATAAATTTTAAAATAAAAAGAAAATTTACATACATACATACATAGCATCACGCCTCATTCCCATAGGGGTAGGCAGAGATAACATCCTTCCACTTGCCACGATCCTATCTCCTTCGCTTCTTTCATTCTCATTAAACCTTTCATACAAGTTCGTTGGTTTAGAGTACTCTTGACCTGGCCGTTATTTAANTTCATTCATTCATAAATTTAATTTATAATAATTTACATTATTGACAAAAAATAATTTGACATTTCAATAAACAATTTGTATTAATTATCGACACCTAATATTTTAATGACAATTAAATGCGTTAAATTCCTACCATATCATTCGTTTACCCTCCCTCTAAGTCTCGGAAACCTAAAGTTGAAGATTTGTATAAATATAAATAAGGCTTAAAAATGAATTTAAATAAATTTCACTTCTAACACATGCACTTTGCACGCACGCATTTTAAGTTTTTTGTTCTATCATCGATGGTTTCTGGACCGAATGCGATTAAAGACATTTTATGGCAAATTTACACATTTGGTTATGTTATTAAAAGTGTTTTTAGCCACTGAATACATGACCTAAAAATCATGTTACCCAGTGTCCAAATTACCTTAAAATGGCGTAACTTAGTGAACACTTGATCTTAAAAGGATGTTACTCTGGACACGTAACCTTAAAATGGCTTTACACAATGACCACGTACCCTTGAAATGACGTTAACCAACGATCGCGTGACCTTAAAATGACCAAGGTTTGTATGACTTTGTTATACATTTCACAAAAACGAATTTTTGATGTAAGTACCGTATAAGCTTTTATATGTAACTAGCTGAAACCGCGACTTCGTCTGAGTGGAATGTTTTTTGGTAGCATTTTCCCTGTGCCCAGCACTGGGACTTTATATGGGCTGCTACTTTTTTTTACTTACTCTCTTTTTATATTATTTGTATAGATTGAAAATTTGAATGAGATATTTACATATACTAGTTCCTGGGGGTATCACCCGCGCAGTTATGGAATTATTATCAAAATCGGTCAAGCTGTTTAGGAGGAGTTCAGCGAAATACACACGCACACACACACACACACACACACATATATATAAAAATAAATGTCATCAATGTCGAGAATAAGAGAGAACGCAAAAGCATAAAGCACAGGGGCGTAGGGTTCTCCGCCGACATCGTTATTAATTGGATCTATTATTTAATTTCTTATTCTGTGGGCGTTCGTGGGTAATGTTGGTGCAATCAAACACTTTATTAATTAACTCGAATTATAATGGTCAATCACTTAATGCTCCCGATGTCAATTTAAACAAACTCATTAACACGAATAGCTAGGAACGCGACAGTTTTAATAGTCGAACACTCCGGCCGACCGCCACTCGAGAACTGCCGAGAGACGCGCCGGTCTGCCAGTTATTGACTCTGTCCCCACGCCGATACACAGATGGCGCCAGCGTTCCACAGTCTGTTACACACGGACCAGCGATCCACAGACTCTTGCACTCTGACATATATGTATATATAGAAAGAGAGAGAGGGAGGATAGGGTAAGGGAGTGAGTAAATATGAATATTAAAAAACAACTCTTTAAGAGATTCTATTTAATATTTCAGACCCAGTAGTGTTAGCAATAATAAAATTAGTTTTAGATATATATAAAATTAACTAGGTTTCCTTGATAGCAAGCTCAGATAATGTGCCCAAACCGTTCAGATTTTGACCGTTTACATGAGTTTCCCCATTTTCTCCATTCTCCTTGATGTGATCACCCCAAGTGAGGTTGAGGTCCTTCTTTATCCCGTCATCGAGGGGAGGGATTAAGGAACGCGGTAAAAGGAAAGTCGATAGATTAAACAGATCCAGGAAAACTTTGTAGCGGTCACTGAAACAAAATTAAATTTATAAAACAGATAGTATTTTATTAATCCAAATAACAAGTGGCTCAATATGATATCATTTATGTGTGTGTATAATTTGGGATATACGTAGCATGATCAGGAGGTCTGTGCCCAGTAGTGGGTCTATAAGTCTTTACAAAGCATGATTGTATTAGAAACTTCTTTTTTTTCTTACCTCAGTGTCGATCGAAGGTACTGGTATCCTGAGGATCCTCCGGTTCCCAGCTGCTGGGATCCGATCATACGCTGTACCATTATCACGTGATTATCTGGAAGTGTGATTATTTTTATTTACTCAGGCCAGTGGCGCATTATTACTTACCACCAGTGCTGGGCGGCAACCAGATTTGAAAATCAATAAAAGATTCCCTTCAAAGAGTCTTTTATTGACCCACCCTGTCTGATGATTGTAAACATCGATGTTATAAAATAGAGATCCGGGTTATAAAAGACAATGTCGAGGGCGGGGGAGGGTAAAGGATAAAAAATCGACTATAATTGTTTTTCAATGATTAAAAAATTAAAAGTGCTCGTGTACATAGTACACATATCCGAAGTGATACTATATACAAATGAAATTTCAAATTTCCGAGACTTTTTGAGGGAGGGAAAAAGCAAGATATGTTAGGAATTGAAAAGTGTCGAATATTAATACAAATAATTTATTGAAATCTCAAATGATGAATTGTAAATAAAAATCGTGTTTTGTGTCTATATTAGAAATTATTAATTCAATTTTGTTTTTGAATTTTAAAGAGAATTTATGAAATATTTTGATTTTATATTTTATGAAAAATAGTATGTTAAATTATTAAAAGACGAGTGGCAAATTGAAATGCCACATCTTATTTGTAAATATTAAAGCTACCTAACTTTCAAACTAATTAGCATAAGTAACGCTGCACATCTTCGTGACGCTAATCACGTATTTCGTCCGTAAAAAGTTTACCTTCATGCGTCTAAGAAAGTTTCACTTCAAAAACCGATAATTTTTTTGCCTTACATAACCATAGGTACCACTAAAATGTTTGCGCATGTACCTACTCCATCACCACATCTAATCTCTGTATGAGATAATCGCCGTGAGCCAAATCCGGTGTGGAGAAATTTATATTAGTTTGTTATACATATCTTCAAAATATATTAAATAAACCAAAAGATTTGTATTAGGAAGACTGTGGTCAACATACGACAATACTTACAACGCCATTTGGTGATGAGGCTGTCCATGTCCATGAGGAGGGTGAGAAGCTGATGGGGCTGAGAGAAACGAGGTTCATCTCTGTAGAAGGTTATCATAATGGCTCCTTGCAGAGCACGGTGCGATAGCCTGTAATTACAATAATTTTAATTATTTAATTCTAGAAAATACAGTGTGTCCCAAATTATGTGATCCTTTGTAGCCGAACTAGTTAATACTGTATTTCGGCTAACCTAAAATATGTAATATTAAGAAAAGGAATAAAAATAAATATATTATGTTAAATTAATCGTATCTATGCTGAGCAATTTGAATGAGAGACCTCCATTTGTGTTGTATGTAATGTGCATGTGTCTACAAGAGAGGTTGTGTGTGTGTATGTCGGAGGATAAGAGAGAACGGACAAGCATAAAGCACAGGGGCGTAGGGTTCTCCGCCGACATCGTCATTAATGGGATCCATGATTTAATTTCTTTTTCTGTGGGCGTTCGTGGGTAATGTTGGTGCAATCAAACACTTTATTAATTAACTCGGATTATAATGTTCAATCACTTAATGTTCCCGATATCAATTTACACAAACTCATTAACACTAATAGCTAGGAACGCGACAGTTTCAACNTATATATGTACGTATATCTTTTTAAATCCCGTTCTGATGATGGCATCCATGAGAAAACCGGATAAGTGTTAAACTAGCATTAAACTTGTGCGCGACAAATGGACGAATAACTCAAGATCACGCCAACCGATTTCGATGATTCTTTTTTTAATGGAAAGGATATACTTCAAGGGTTGTTTTGTGATAGTTTGGTTAAGTTCCGATGATGGAATCCATGACAAAATGACGGAACTCTTCAATTCTTAGGAGCAAATGAACGATACCCGACAGAATGCTTCTGTAGGCTATCCAGATATTTGAGTTGCTTACCGTAACTTCGGTATGGTCAAGTGCTAGTCGTAGTTAAATATGAAGATCAATGGATCTCCTCAACTTACAGTAAGGGTACGGTTTATGGCAGAAAGTATAAGTGTCTGTAATCAAATAGCAATGAGCTTACGTTTGTTGCTGCATTGCAACACGTTTTTAGTTGTACATATATTGAGACAAATTTATTAGTTCGGATTCACTAAAAATAAAAAAAATAAATATTGATTTTAACAAAAAAAGAACCGCCTTCAAAACAAACAATGACGATTAATGTTGTAGGTACATTTGTTATCGAATATTAATTCATTAAATACATTGTTTTACCTTCTCTCTCCTCGGGAACGGAGTGCGTCATGAACTGTGGGGTCAAAGATAGATCGATATATTTCACGACGGTTTTCCGCATCTTGAAGTCGGTGACGTCGAACTGTTTCGTTTGGTTCACGCTGAAAATTAATTAATATAAATAACTTTTTACTTTCACTAAAACACTTCTCTCCCCATTTTAACGGGCGTACACAAGCCATATGCAATAGAGAGGGGCCTACATAAGAATGGGGTCACCACAAGAGAGGGGCTTCCATAAGGGAGGAGCCTTTACAAGAAAGGGGCCTTTACAAGAGATAGGCGTGCAAAAGAGAGGGGCCTACACAAGAAAGAGGCCTACACGGTAGAATGGCCTACACAAGAGAGATAGGAGCCTCCACAAGAGAGGGACCTACTCAAGAGAGGGACCTCTACAATATAGGGGTCTACACAAGAGAGGGGCCTCCAATATAGAGGAGCCTACAAAAGAGAGGGCCCTCTACAATAGAGGGGTCTGAACAAGGGAGGGGCCTTCAGAATAGAGGTGCCTACACAAGAGAGGGACCTACACAAGAGGTGAACCTCCACAAGAGAGGGGCCTTCACAAGAGAGGAGCCTCGACAAGAGAGGGGGCGTACAAAAGAGAGGAGCCTCCATAATGGAGACTTCGATATTATTAAAAGAAAAGGAAATATGCTCTGTTGAAATTTGTTTTAACCATTATTTTTATTCACTAAATGGAGGATTTCTTGCCATAGCATTGTCAAACAAAATAAGCAATGATATACATTCGGAAACCTCAAGGGAGAGAAAACATATAATCTTTCAAGTTCCTGAACGTGATTGCAATGATTTACCCATAAAAGATCTTTGTGGTATGTTCTGCGAATTTTGAAAGCCTATAAAGAACTAAAGTCACCGACATAGCCTTTCAAATCGCGAACCTGAAGTGGCAATGGGCGGGGCACATAATCCGAAGGACCGATGGACGTTGGGGCCCGAAGGTTCTGGAGTGGCGACTCCGCACTGGGCGGCGCAGTGTAGGCACACCCCCTACAAGGTGGACCGATGATATAGAGAGGGTCGCCGGTAGCCGCTGGAGCCAGGTGGCGCAAGATCGGGCCTCGTGGGCATCATTTCGTGAGACCTATGTCCAGCTGTGGACGTCCATCGGTTGAAGCGACGACGACGACGAAAAAGACGGTCATTTATTGTTTATACCACATTAAAGTATAGGTCTGTTTTATTCGTTTTTTTAAAAGAATACGTACCATTGCTTCTTCTATAGCTTCTGTGATCATTTTGTTAACTGCAGCCTGAAATTTCCCCCAAAAGTTGAAACCGTGTGTTATTAAACCTGGCGTGCGTTCAAGCCATCTCTCTATTAAAGCCAGGAGAGCTGGTTCCTCTTCAGATCTGAAATTCACAAGGAATATACTTTTTATTGAAGGAATATTTTGTTTTTTAGATTCGTGGATTCAGGTATCTACAACACCATAATCTGTGAAAACAAACATAAACATGGTCTGTAGAAATAACAGACAAAATTTAAAAACATTGTAATGTACAACTCAAAAATGCACTTATCTTGAGCATCGTCAAATACACGATATTGAAGAATAAATTGCAGTCTTTTTTATAAACTCATTAAAAGTGCGCCTAAATTACTACTGAACCACGTCTTCTGACCATCGAGAGGACAGACAACTGGTCCTTCGAGCCGGATCAGTTGTCTATGCTCAGAAGACGTGGTTCGAATTAACTCGAATGCTACTTGACAGATTTTAATGCGGTTTTTAGTAATAGATAAATCTATTTGTCTAACAGCCGAATAATAACGATAATTATCGAAAATGTAAAAAAATCTCAAGCCGCTTTTGAGCTTGAAAACAATGCATGGTGGGATATTCCTCTTCTATAGATCTATAAAAAAATCGTTTTATCTTCTAAGAACTAGTCACGTATAATGCTTAACTAAGCAATAAGCAGAATATTGAATATACAGTTAGTTGTACAATTAATTTTCGCATGTTTACATCAAATTGATTACATATACGGTTATCTGTAGCAGTCTGTGAATTATTGAATGTTATTTATTGCCTATTACTACAGTTTATACGATTTTACTCATTAATGTAAACAGATTTGTTCTATACTAGCATCCTGCCCTGGCTTCGGACAGGTTTTAGAGTATACTATGCCTACATGTTTCGTCTGACGGTATATAATTCGACATTTGACTATTTTAAGACGATAGTATAAGACTTGTTATTGGAGGAATTCTAAATATTGCAATTAAATTCAATTTACTATAGAATCATCGTAATATTTCATAAACGATTACATTTATTTATATTATAATCATTCTAACTATTGATAACCAACAGCAAATGGTATTTAAGAAGTTAGTTCAGTTGTCAGTTTTATCAACGTTAGCTACCTGTTATTGTGTTTTAAGGAAATAGTGTTAGTAAATGGATCTGCTTTCTAATAACAAGGCTAGTGTAGTCTTTCTCTAGTTTAAAACCTTGCTCTTATTATCGTGTCTTATTGATAATTCTGTGTTATACTTAATGTATTTTAACACGTGATATATATCTCACGTAATACGAAAGTGTAACTTTAGTTTCTTGCCGGATTCTTCTTAGTAGATACATTTCAAACCGGTGGTAGATTCATTGACATGAAGCTTACTTGACTTAATTAATGTTTTAGTTTTAGTTATAATATCCTTTTTAAATTACTATTTTATTGATTAAACTCTTAAATTACACAAAATGGTTTTTTCAGTGGTTTATTTAAAAGTTAGATAGATAGTTGTATACTAAATGACCACCACAAAAAAAAGAAAAATTGCAATAGCTTAACTATTACTAAATTTATGTGTGGAATTGGGCGTTCTTATCGTTAAATAGCTCTTCCAGTCCATGTACTTACTTATGTAGTGCTTTCACTGCCTCGGGATCATCTCCGAATACAGTTTGATAGTTCTGATTGTATTTCACACGTAATGCTTGTTTCAGGCCTAACTATAAAGTAAAAAAAATGAATAAAAAATACTTTATTAAAGACTAGCTCCATCTGCAGCTCACAAGAGAGAAAGAGGAAGAATAAATTGGGTTAGCATGAAAAAGGTTGCAGAGAGCCACTCTTAAACGAAAGACATATGCTGTCACGGACTTTTTTTAGAACTTTTAAAGGGGAAAATTCTGTCATACATGATTATAGCGCAACTATAAGTTTACGCAGCGCTCGCAACGGAAGTTCTCAAAAGGAATTTGAAATATTGTTCATTGGTGCACAGCTCCTTTTAGTCTTAGCATACCTCGGTAAAAGGGCTCTCTAAAACAATGGTGGAGATTTTCAGATCTGACCAGTAATTCCTGAGATTAACGCGTTAATATTAGTATAGATTAAAGAGGAGATCTAAAACAGGCGCACTGTTTAAAGAGGAGCAACAAAACAGGTGCATAGATTAAAGAAAAGGTTCAAAGCAGGTGCATAGATTAAAGAGGAGTCCCAAAGTAGTTGCATAGATCAAACAGGAAGTCCAAAGCAGGTCCATAGATTAAGTGGAGCTTCAAAGCAGGTGCACAGATTAAAGAAGAGGTCCAAAGCAGGTGCGTAAATTAAAGTGGAGCTCCAATGCAGGCGCATAGATTAAAGTGGAGCTACAAAGTAGGCGCATAAATTAAAGAGGAGGTCCAAAGCAGATGCATAAATTAAAGAGGAGGATCAAAGCAGGCGCTAAAATAAAGTGGAGATCTAAAGCAGGAGCATGGAATAAAGGGACGTCCAAAGTAGGTGCATATACTTTACGTGACGTATACGTGTATATGTGAATTAATTGATCGATGATTGATGATTGATTTGGCATGATTATTTTACTGAAATTCATTGTAATGTAATTTTAAAGGGTATGACGGACTTGATCACCCGACTCTTGGGGCAAAACTTTGAGCAAAATATATTTGTACATAAATACCTTGTTTTCTAAAAGCCGAAATTGTAAACTTTGAAAGCCGGAAGCAGGTCGCAGGTAATGCCTAAAATCCATGAAGTCCAGTGGAGTCATCGTCTCAAGTATCATAACTTGGTCTACTAAGAGCTGGAAATGAAATTTAATCTATAGTATTATACGTAATCGTAATAAAATGAAAAAAGTTCGAGAGTAACACTAAATATAGAGGAAAAAGAAGACGACGTCGATGTACCTTCAATAATGTTAGATGAAGTAACAAAAGCTATACACTCGCAGAAAACTGAAAAAGCACCAGGTGCAGATGGGATATCGAATGAACTTTTAAAAGGCACTTTAAATATTTTACAGACTAAGTTAGTCAACCTGTTTAACGAAATTCTAACTAAAGAAGAAATTCCAATACAATGGACTACATCTATAATTATATTACTACACAAAAAAGGGAATCGAAATGATATAGGTAATTACAGACCTATTAGTTTAATGTCAAATCTATATAAAATTTTTTCAAAAATATTACTGGAACGAATGACTAAACTTTTGGATGAGAATCAACCAAAAGAGCAAGCTGGTTTTCGAAGTGGTTATTCTACAATTCACCATATACATACTATAAAGCAGGTTATAGAAAAATGCAACGAGTACAATGTGCCCTATTATCTTGCTTTTATAGATTATAACAAGGCATTTGATTCTCTGAAACATGAAAAAATTTGGGAAGCGTTGCTTAGTCAAGGAATTAACAAAAAATATATACGAATAATAAAGAATATATATAAAAATATGACAGCAAATGTAAGAACAGAAAGTATAGGGGACAAGTTTGAAATCAAAAAAGGAGTACGTCAAGGTGACCCTTTATCACCCAAACTATTCTCTTCAACTCTCGAACAAATATTTAGAAACTTAGATTGGACGGAATATGGAATTAATGTAAATGGAAAGCTACTCAACCATCTAAGATTTGCTGACGACCTTATACTAATCTCGAATAACCCAGAAAGCTTGCAAAGTATGCTTAAACAACTTTTAGAAGAAAGTTATAAGGTCGGATTAATCATGAACCCCTCAAAAACCAAATTAATGACAAACTCTACTCAACACCCTATTCACGTCGATAACAATTTCATCGAATATACTAACGAATACAAGTACCTTGGACAAATAATTTCACCAAAAAATTTCACAGTAAAGGAAGTACAAAACCGGATAGATGTCACTTGGAAAAAATACTGGTCATTAAAAGAGATAATGAAAAATTCACAGATTGCGCAGACAGTAAAAAGTCGTATTTTCAATTCATGTATTCTTCCATGTATGACCTAGATTTAAAAAAACTGGAAACTTGTCAACATAATATAGAGAGAAGCATGTTGAACGTCAAAAAAACAGACAAATTGACACTCGGGTACATTAGAAGGAAGACGAACACCACAGATGTCAGTTATTTTATACGAATACAGAAATGGAAATGGGCAGGGCATGTAGCGAGAAATAGCAATGACAATTGGGCTAGTGACGTTACTGAATGGTACCCAAGAGAAGGTAAGAGGAGGAGAGGAAGACCCGTCTATAGATGGGAAGACGAATTAAAGCTCGCAGCCGGAGTCACGTGGAAGAGGAAAGCCGGTGACCGTAAAAACTGGTCTATTTTGGGGGAGGCCTATGCGAAAACGCAAGACAATCGGTGTCACTTATAAAATATATTTGTAAACTAGATTTAAGGTTGTCATTAAAGGCTAATAATAATAATTATTATTATTATACGTAATCGTACATATGTTTAAAGTGATAACTTCTTATGGAAGGGCAAAGGTAACGTTACGGCGCCATCCTGTCTGGCTTTTTTTTCTCTCATGCGTTAGGCAGGGTCTTCCTCTTTCACTCTAACTCAGCACTAAAAGCGCTAGCCATATTTCTGATAGATGCTTTCCCCTCTCTTTACTCAATATTTAGTGTGCGATAGACATATACCATTGACAGTAAGCATATAACCTATAACTTTATCAATAAACGATTTTATTATTATATAACCTTTTATTACATAAACGTCTACTCTTTCTGAAGTAAAAGTTCTTTACGGGCGCTTGACTTTGGAAGTAAGTTAGTGAATGAGTGACGAGAACGTTCTGAAAAGTGCAGTTAGACGAGGCGAACGGAAGTTCAGAGAGAGGTGTAAGTTCGTTAAGATAAAAGAAAAGAGTAGCCTTTCGTTTTTTTTATTGATTTGGTATCTATATAAAGTGGGTTGTGGCGTACGTGTACGTCTCGTAACAGGGGCTTCCCCCTCCGGCACGTGTGATGTGTTACAGTCCTTAAAAATTCTTTGATCTTTAGCTATCCAGTGATGTAACTGAATTGCTGATGGAGGTGATAGATATGTAGCCTCAACACCAAACTGTATCCTCCGATTTTGTTATCATTCCGTTTTAATTGCCTCCTTATGAATGCGATATTAAAGACGTATTCACGTCAATTCAGTTTTATCTTGTAAAATTGTTCGGTGTTTATAGAAAATCAATATTGTTTTCAACAATATAATGAGTTATTTAACATTTCGTCATCGGAACATCTGATGTACGTCACCAGTTTCAACCAGTTTGTTGATAAAAAGTGATGGAACGCGTAGAGGTCAAATGTCACGGCTCTAAGACACTAATAATCAGGCCTACGCGCAATTTAACATCAAAACAGTATACTCATTTATATTAAAACGATAACAGTTTGTGAAGTAAATAATTTACCTAGTTACCTATCATTTGAGAGTGTTTATGTTTACCGCAATGCGGATTGGTTATAAAATTTTCCATCTAAAACTCAGCTCACAGAGTTTATTTGGGTGCTTAGTTTTTATATACTTGAATTGAAATAAAATACTGAATCCCGCTGTAGTCTTATAAAGGGTTATTCGTAATTCGACATATTTCCGGTGTAATATGAGAGGGGTGACTAGTTGCGATAACTTTAATCCCCATATAAAAAGAAAACCATTTTTGAGTTATAGTGTTTTTTAGTTTTTTTCAAAATAAGTTAAATATGCAACTTCATACATCATCACACACAGCATCACGCCTCATTTCTATAGGGGTAGGCAGAGACAACATCCTTCCACTTGCCGCGATTCTTGCATATCTCCTTCGCTTCTTTAATTCTCATTAAACCTTTCATACAAGTTCTTCGGTATATAGTACTCTTGACTTGGCCCTTAATTAAAATGTCCTGGATTTGGTCCAGGAACGTTCGCTTTGGTCTTCCCCTTCCAACTTTCGCATTCACTCTTGACTCATAAATCCTTTTTGTCAGTCTCCTTTCATTCATTCTCTCTACATGCCCAAACCATCTAAGCATACCTTTTTCAATTTTAGTCACTACGTCTTCTTTTATACCACAACGTTCTCTTATCACACTATTTCTCACTCTGTCACTCAGTTTTAATCCACTCATGCTTCTCAACGCTCTCATCTCTACCGCATTTATTTTACATTTGTGATTCTTCTGCCATACCCAACTTTCACTACCATACATAACTGTTGGCACCAACACTCCTGCATGCACAGCCAGTCTAGCCCTTTGAGACACCATCTGGCTAATCATAAAGGCGCGCAGAGCACCATTTACCCTGCACTTACTCTCCTTTCAATATCACTTTCACATGTTCCATCTTTTGTAAATTTAGATCCCAAGTATACAAATTCTTTCACCTCTTCCACTTGTTCCCCATCTATAAAAACATTGCCATTCATCATAGATTCATCTCTTTGAAAAAGCATAACTTTCGTTTTGTTCGTGTTTCACTTTCATTCCTTCCCGTTCAAGCCTTTTTTCATAATATTTATTTAAATAAAAAGTATGATCTTAAATCTTACATTTTCTTCTGATTTATAAAAACGAATAAACACTGTTTATTTATCAATAATAAAACAACAATTATTGGCCCATATTTAAAAATACGAAAGCAGATTATTTTGACATAATCGTTCTTAACTATATGCATACCATTACCAATAATGCATAACAACGAGCTTATTTTTAAGTAACTGAAAAAGAAAGATCACAGAGAAAACCGACGGAAATTCGTATTCGAAATAAACTTAAAACTCTCTGCGCGTTTTATAAAATGTCATGGTCCAATGTAGATAAAACAAGAAGTACAAATTTAAAATAAAATTTAGAATCTGTATTAGTTTAGTAGTAACTAAATAGTCACCTCCTAAACGGTTTATGTTGGATTACCAATATCCCTGTACGAGTATCGTATATAAGCAAGAAATTATCACTCATTTATCACAAGAGTTATCTAAAGCTTTTGTCTAATTTACTCGAAATTTAGCAGACTTTTTCAGTATGTAAAAACTCACTCAGAACGGATTTCTTCGTTATTTATACGGGACTGGTAACTACGCAGGTGGCATCAATAAGGATAGTAGTAGAAGTAATATAAAGGAAAAACGATCACTCAATCACTCATCACTAGATTATCAAAAACTGTAACCAGATTGACTTGAAAATTAACAGACTCGGCGCTCACTATGAAAAGGTTTTAAGGTCCATATTTTAACGGAATAGGGGATACAGGTAACACCGACATATACAATACAATAATATAAATTTCCTTACTGATATTTGTCAATTACGAGCAGCAATCACTAATTTCTTAACTTCAGCAGTCACTGATTTCTTAACGGACTTTTGCTAATTACGAGCAGCAGTCATTGATTTCTTGATTGAAATTTGCTAATTACGAGAAGCACTCACTGATATCGTAAGGAACATTTGCTAATTAAGAGCAGCAAGTACCGATTTGCAAAGTGACATTTGCCAAATACGAGCAACAGTCACTAATTTCTTAACAGAAATTTGCCAACTACAAGCAGTAGGCACTGATTTCTTGACGGAAATTTGATAATTACAAGCAGCAGTAACTGATTCCTTAACTGACTTTTGCCAATTACGAGCATCAGTCACCGATTTTATGAACCAAATATTTTGGTTTTCACACCTTAATTTATGAGATAGCAGCCTTCAGATGTCTCGGTAGCTAAAATAAGGTTATTAAACTTTGAACAAGGTAAGGTTTTTATTACCTTCAGGATAAGCACGACTCTATTTAGCCTCTTCAGAATTTCCATAGTGTGGCTTTCGTCCAATCCTTCCACGTCGAGGAGAGCTCTCACTGAGTCTACTTCAAAGATTATCTGCTTGAACCACAGCTCGTACGCTGAAATTATATTGAGACTGTTTCAGTACGATATTGTTTTGTATAATGCTGAGCCGTCACGCTCGGTTAGGTAAGTCACAATTTGATCTCACGTCATTTGGTCGTCTGGTGGAATGGAATGAGTAAATGATTCACTATGGTTGCGAGTTCCAGACAAGGCAAATTTAGGGATTTGTCTAAGTCTGAACTGGTGGGAGGCTTCGCCCGTGGCTTGTTGCAAAGACGTGCCACCAAGTAAATATTTTCGCTATCGGTGTGATGCTAAACTGTTGATGATGCTGAGAAACCATAAGAGTTAAATCACCCCTAGCTAAATCAGTATGTTTCCATCATAGACTTATCAACTACAAAAAAGGAGATTGAGATCTAAGCAAATGACTCTACGACGAATAGCTACTGTATAAGCAAATATTTTCTCATTTACCTTGATGTGTCACTATAAACAGGTGCTCGTCATGTACTGGCTTAGATGTCTCTGCGCTGAGCATCCTCTGTGCATTTAGGAGCTTTTCCAGCATCAGATATTCCCCATACAGCATCCCAGCTTCATTGTCCAGGTGGTCTCCATCTTGTGCGGCGTCATCTGATACCGACCTGGTGAAATTAAAAAGAATGGGTATATATGCTGACTGCCTCGCTGGCGCAAGTCCTGGTTTCGCTAGCAAGAGATCCTTGGTTCGATTCACAGCTGGGCCAGTTTAGGAAAGTCTGGATTTCTATTAAGATTTTCTCAATATTTGCCCGAAGTTGGTAAGTTGGCAGTGTGATCCACCCCATTGCCTCGGAGAGCACGTTAACCCGTCGGTCCTGTGCGTGTGCGTGCCAATCCGCAGTGGAGCAGCTGGGTATATGCTCCAAAACCCCTCTCTCCTATGAGCGAGGAGGTCTTGCCCAGCAGTGGGACGTTAATGGACTGTTACTTACCTTACTTACCTTTACTATCTTTATCTCGCTAAAGCGGCTGGACTGATTTGGCTAATTTTGGTTATGAAATTACAAGTGGAAGTCCAGGGAAAGTTAAAAAGGTGGGTATATATGAAAAAAATGCTTGAAATACAGAAAAAACAACAATTTCGCTTTCTAATGGAAGCTATTCCTACCTATCACATTTTTGATGTTCGTTTCGTCGTTTAGAAATTAATTACATTAAAATTTCGGTCAGAAATAAAATTAAATTTAAAAGTGAGTTTTTTTTTCATTTTTTAGTGTTGAATATCAAAAAACTGATCTCGGCGTTCGGCAATCAAACTTAATTTCAAAGAACTTTAGTTTTCCATTTGTTTTTAACATTTTTCATAGGCAACCAACAATTTCTGAACGCAACTATAATATTTGATGGATCTGGGCGGAAAGGTTTTTTTACCAATTCCTTTTGTTGTGGTCAAGTTATGTTCCTTCGGTTAAGTTGGTTATATATTTAAGTTTTTTTATTATATATTTAGAACTTTTAGTTACGATGTTTTAATAAAAATATCATAGGGATTTCATTAAACTTATTTTTTATATTTCTTAAAAGAACGAATTAGTTTTAAAAGGTTAAAATTTGTAAATAGGCATAAAATGGCCTAAAAAAGGTAGGGAAACACTAGTCTAGACCCTCTGAAAGGGAGAAAAAGTCCTTTGCGGTGAAACACTGCAAATAGCTCATTAAGGTATTTATATATATATGTGATTTGTTTGTATTATAATTAGCTTAAATTGTTAAAATGCTACCCTAAAACACTATCTCACACGGACAAAGTGGCGGGCACAGCCAGTATTTTACAATTAATTTATAATTAAAATGTAATGTAACGGAGTGTTCATATAAATCAAAAAGCAAGCACACTTAAAGACCATACTTGTCATTCTTTTTACCGGTTTTATGAAACCGCTCAAACTGGTTTAAACTAATGACTTTTCGCTGTTTCGGGTACAGTTTAAAACAATTATTACCCAATACCTAATTGTGCAATCATCGAAGTCATTTTTCATCGTGTTCATGAAAAAAATGTGAGTGCACGTCACTAAACATAAAATGGCCATTTAATGAAATTGGAACTCTATACTTTTCTATAATAAACTTTCTAGATAAAAGTACTAAAGATATTACTCGAAAAAATAATCTTATAGTGTAATGTTGATGATAAATAAAGGATACACGACTGAGTTTATCGAGGGTTCTTTTCAGAACAGCGCGCAAAGTAAGGTAAGGTTAGAAGCCACCCATTAACATCTCACTACTGGGCACAAGTCTCCTCACTCATAGGAGAGAGGGTTTTAAGAGCATTGACCCACCACACTGCTCTATTGCGAGTTGGGAGGCTTAGTGAACAAGTGCACTCCTTAATTCTCATAGTCTGATATAACGGCAATTCGACACGACCAGAGAGAGATCAGGCGCAGGACTGACGGCTTAAAGTGGTCTTCGCAGGCCCGGGGGTAGAGTACACTGCCAAAAACACAACTTCGGACAAACATTGAAAAAAATGTCAATTACGATTTTTGTATTCGCCCGAATTGGGACTAGAACCCAGGACTTCATATCTGTAGCCGAATATGCTGACCAAGTGATCTACGAGGCAGGTTGCTAGTCAGAAGACTAATGAGTTGCAGTTTGCTAACTACTAGACCAATAAGGCAGTTTGCTAACTACTAGACCAATGAGGCAGTTTGTTAATTACAAGACCCATTAGACAGTTTGCTAACTACTAGATCAATGAGGCAGTTTGATAACTACTAGACCAATGAGGCAGTTTGCTAACCAATATTCCAATGAGGTAGTTTCCTAAACACTAGACTACGGAGACAGTTTGCTAGCCACTAGACCAATAAGGCAGTTTGCTAACTACTAGACCCATTAGACAGTTTGCTAACTACTAGACCAATGAGGCAGTTTGATAACTACTAGATCAATGAGGCAGTTTGCTAACCAATATTCCAATGAGGTAGTTTCCTAAACACTAGACTAATAAGGCAGTTTGCTAGCCACTAGACCAATGAGGCAATTTGCTAGCCACTAGACCGATGAGGCAGTTTGCAAACCACTTGACCTATGAGGCAGTTTGCTAACCACTAGAACTCTGAAGCAGTTTGTTAACCACTAGACCTATGAGACAGTTTGCGAACCACTAGACCTATAAGCCAGTTTGCTAGCCACTAGATCTCTGAGGCTGTTTGCTAGCCACTAAACCGATGAGGCAGTTTGCAAACTATTAGACCTATGAGGCAGTTTACTAACCACTAGACCTCTGAAGCAGTTTGCTAGCCACTAGACCTATGAGGCAGTTTGCTAGACCTTAGACCGATGAGCAGTTTGCTAGCCACTAGACCGATGAGGCATTTTACTAGCCACTAGACCGATGAGGCAGTTTGTTTGCCACTAAGCCAATGAGTCAGTTTGCTAGCCACTAGATCTCTGAGGCTGTTTGCTAGTCACTAGACCGATGAGGCAGTTTGCTTGCCACTAACCCGATGAGGTATTTTACTAGCAACTAGACTGATGAGGCTGTTTGCTAGCCACTAGACCGATGAAACAGTTTGTTAGCCGCTAGACCAAGGAGGAGCAAAGTGAGGACGCTACGAATTTAAATTTTTTAAGGCCTTGTTTAGTATAATCATTAGTCGTACATTGATATAATGAGACACAATTACTATTTAACGATTCAAATGTGCTGTAAAAAGCATACTTAAATAATGATACTTTTATTTGATTCACGTACTCAAAAAGATTATGTAATTTATTTATATTTTGCTAAAACCAAGTTTATGCAACAATGTACATTGTAAACGTAATCGGATAACAACATCAAAATAAATTAAACTAATCAAATAAATTGCCATAATTTACGTGAAACAAACTCTTCAAATTTATAATGTTAGAATAGATATTTGTAAGATACAATCATGGAACATGCTAATCTCAGGAAGTACTGGTCCAAATGGAATATTTCTTTTAGTGTTTGATTTATCTAGGATGGCTATACCCTTTATAACATCAAGCTAGGCTTAAAACAACCGGAGCATTAATGAAAAATGTTCCAATAACAGGAAAAATTTATCCCTTTTCAGTGCTTCCGTTGCGTGAGCTGCGTAAACAGTTAAAGTTGCACAACAATCATGTATGACGGAATTGGGCCTCCTAAAAAGTTCTAACAATAAATTCAAGAAAGCTTATGTCTATCTTTTAAGGTTGAGGCATTTTTGGGGTCGGCAAATTTAGTCTATTAGATAATCTAAGCAAATAAGCTATTAATATAAATAAAATGCTATGTAACACGAACTTTTTGAGCTTATTTTGTAAAAATAAATTTAATTTCTATTTCTAATGAATTTCTATTTGAAAAAAAAAACTTTCAAATAGTGTGTTTATTTTATTAACGACTGAGAATTTTAATGAAATATATTTTATATCAGCTGATCCGCGCAACTCTATTTGCTCCTCATAAAAGAGAGAGAGAAAGAATAAATTTGCTTAGCATATAAAAGGTAAGCCAATCTGAAAAGACATAGGATATAGAATGTCGCGGGCTTTTTTGAAGAATTTTTAATGGCGAACAATTCTGTCATACATGATTTTGGCGAAACTGCTTTTCATCTTATATGATATAGCCTTCCTTAATAAATGGACTATCTGACATTGAAAGTTCAAATAGTACCAGTGGTTCCTGAGATTAAAGCATATTAGCAAACAAGCTCTTTAGTTTTATAATATTAATAAAGATTAAAGAGGTCCAAAGCAGGTGCTTGAATGAATTGACTACCGGTACATACACGTGTTGAAGTGCTTGTACGAAAACGCCACCATGTCAGTCCGCATACAGGACCAAAGCACAGCGTCTATCCAACTGCAACGTGGAGTGCGACAGGGAGATGTTATCTCCCCGAAGCTTTTCACTGCGGCGCTGGAAGACCTTTTTAAGCTTTTGGAGTGGAACGGACTGGGCATCAACATCAACGGCGAGTACATCACTCATCTACGGTTTGCCGATGACGTAGTCATTATGGCAGAGACTCTCGAAGATCTCAATACAATGCTCGATGACCTCAGCAGAGTTTCTCAACAGGTGGGCCTGAAAATGAACATGGATAAGACGAAAATTATGTCTAATATCCATGTACCGCCTCACCCAGTCATCGTTGAGAACTCAGCTCTCGAAATTGTTGACGAGTACACATACCTGGGACATATAGTCCAGCTAGGTAGATCCAATTTCGAGAAGGAGGTCAACCGCCGAATCCAACTCGGTTGGGCTGCGTTCGGGAAGTTACGCCAGATATTTTCGTCTGATAACCCTCAGTGCCTGAAGACCAAAGTCTTCGAACAGTGCGTGTTGCCAGTGATGACCTACGGTTCTGAGACATGGTCGCTGACTATGGGCCTCATGCGGAAGCTCAGAGTCACTCAGCGTGCGATGGAGAGGGCTATGCTCGGAGTTTCTCTACGTGATCGAATCAGAAATGAAGAGATCCGTAGTAGAACCAGAGTCACCGACATAGTCCTGCGAATCGCGAACCTGAAGTGGCAATGGGCGGGGCACATAGTCCGAAGGACCGATGGACGTTGGGGGCCGAAGGTGCTGGAGTAGCGACCCCGCACCGGACGGCGCAGTGTAGGGAGACCCCTCACAAAGTGGACCGACGACATAAAGGGTTGCCGGTAGCCGCTGGAGCCAGGCGGCGCAAGATCGGGCCTTGTGGACGTCATTACGTGAGAGCTATGTCCAGCAGTGGACGTCCATCGGTTGAAGCGACGACGACGACGACGACGAAAGCAGCTGCATATATATTTTTAGTTGGTGCAACATTGGTGCACTGCTCGTATTGGTTTTAGCGTGATGATATATAACGTTAAGTCTTCCTCGGTAATTGGACTATCTATAACAGAAATACTTTCTCAAATCCGACCAGTAGTTCCTGAGATTAGCGCGTTTAAGTAAACTCTACAGGCTTATAACTTTAGTATAGATATGGGGAACTGGTAACGGTATTCCCTCTCCGCCACACGCGATGTGTTACAGTCCTTACTTAGCGCAATAAATTCTTTGATCCTTCATCTATCCAGTGGTGTAATTGAAGTTCGGATTGAGATGATAGATGTGTAGCTATATCACCAAACCGTATCCCCTGGTTTTATTTTATTTTTTAATTACCTCCTTATAGATGAGATTTTAAAGACGTATTCACGTCTAAAGGGAAAAAAGTAACCACAATTGTATGTGTTGACATTGAAATTGATCAGCGTATATGATATCTTGTTTTTATTCATTACGTATAGATTACATTATGACCCGATTATTTTTTCTGTGTTGGCGGATAACCTTAGAGACACGCCACTTTACTAAATATGTAATATTCTGACTATATATAATTCTTATCAATTATTTGTTTCCGCGTAGATTTATTAGATACAATTTCACGTGGGGATAAATTGAGATACTATTTATGCTTTTATCGAAAGCTTTTGTATAATACCGCGAAGGGTGCGTTAATATGAATTCGAATTCAAGAATTCTTTATGCTTTTACAGCAGTTTTGAATCTTCAGCTTCTTCTCAAATAATTCAATGATTGTTGATGATTTTTAAAGACTTAGGATCCAAAGTTACGAGGGTTTATTTACATCATATTATGAGAAGAGCTCACTACAAACTCAGTCGGATATCCTTTATCAAAATCAAAATATTCTTTACTCAATTAGGCTCAAAAATCACTTTTAAATATTCAGTTGTCTGTCCGTTGATGGCGCTTGACTGTAATCATACCTGATGCTAAAAAATGTTGGTAGCGTGTAAACTAGCCACGGCTGAAGCCTCCCACCAGTCCCGCCTCAGACAAATAAGAAAACTTTCTTTTCCTAACTTCGCCCTGCCGGGATCAAATCCGGGATTTCTGTTAGTAAAGTTCTGCTCGCACCACTGTGCCAACAAAAGCCGTCGGAGCTGGTATAACTTTCACTGTTTAACCCTACGTTATCGATATTTGACCAATAACTAATTCGTTGCTTCCTTGTTCCTTATTTGCATAATCAACAAATCTGTACAAGAAAATGTTTCTTAATATTTCATTGGTTTATATAGATATATAGACAGCCCCTTTTATTTGCTGGAACATGCTTTATGCACAAACCCCGATCCGAATGGATCAAGCAGTATGGGACTCGGCGGTACTAAAACTCAGCAGAATCCTCTTCATCCGTGTATGGGGAACCAGGCCTCATGACGAACTTTTGTATTCGTCCCTAGTGTCCCGGATGAATCAGATTGAGGATTCACGGAGGTACATACCGACGGCCCCTATATAAAGACTCAATCCTCATCTTAGTCATTTTGACCTTTTGACCTTCATCGCTTTTTTAAATCTTATAGTAGCAAAGGAATAATTTAGCTGTGAAACACATTCTTGTAATATTAGGAGTTTTATTATTACACTTTCTTAATTTTTAATATTTCTAATGACTTAATACATACATACATAGCATCACATCTCATACCCATAGGGGTAGGCAGAGACCACGTCCTTCCACTTGCCACGATCCTTGCATAACTACTTCGCTTCTCTCATTCTCATTAAACCTTTCATACAAGTTCGTCGGTTTAGAGTACTCTTGACCTGGCCCTTATTTAAAATGTCCTGAATTTGGTCCAGGAATGTTCGCCTTGGTCTTCCCCTTCCAACTTTCGTATTCACTCTTGATTCATAAATCCTTTTTGTAAGTCTCCTTTCACTCATTCTCTCTACATGCCTAAACCATCTAAGCATACCTTTCTCGATATTAGTCACTACGTCTTCTTTTATACCACAACGATCTCTTATCACACTATTTCTTACTCTGTTACTCAGTTTTACTCCACTCATATTTCTCAACGCTCTCATCTCTACCGCATTTATTTTACTTATGTGATTCTTCTGCCATACCCAACTTTCAGTACCATACATGAGTCTTGGTACCAACACTCCAGCATGCACTGCCAGTCTGGCCCTTTGAGACACCATCTGGCTAATCATAAAGGCGTGCAGAGCACCATTTACCCTGCACTTACTCTTCTTTCAATATCACTTTCACATGTTCCATCTTTTGTAAATTTAGATCCCAAGTATACAAATTCTTTCACCTGTTCCACTTGTTCCCCATCTATCAAAATATTGCCAGTTATCATAGATTCATCTCTTTCAAAAAGCATACTTCTTTCGTTTCGTTTCACCTTTCAAGTAACTTTCGTTTTGTTTACATTTACTTTCATTCGTTTCCCTTTCAAAGCTTGATTCATAATATTTACCATCTCCTGTAACCCGACAAATGATTTCTGAACCTTCTAAACTCGAAAATATAGGATTATATTTTTTATTTATTTCTAGTATATACATTGTATTACACTTTTTTTTAAATATATAAGTGAGTATTATTACGGGTATAAGATATTATTTAATATACATTGCGACGGTAATATAAGAATTGATGTTTCTTCGTATTAATAATGGGCTTTTTTACTACTGAACAATGGTTGGTAGAGCTCAGCTTTAGTAGCCGATGTAAGCTCTCTGGTAAAGTTTATTAGTATAGTTAGACTATGGATTATACTAATTATTTCTATTGGGACCAAATGTAAAAATATGATAAATTTAAGAGATGCTATATAAATTACTGATTTTAAATTAACTTTTTTGCAGGGCAAAATTAACAAAAGCCTATATTTCGCAATTTCCTCATTAGCAGAACATTAATATACAAAAGGCGATATTAAATTACGGGAACCGGATATTCCAAGCGTATATATATTAATATTACTAATGCACTGCGAAGAGTGGTCGAAATGGTTTAATAATATTAAGCTAATACTTTAATCTGATACTTTTATGAAATAATATTTTCAATACAACAATATATAATCTGCAGTGTATCAATATTATTTAAGTATATTTTAAGCCTGTTATTTAAACAGCTGAGCTTAAGGATATAACAAAAATTTGTTATATTATGAGCATAAAAAATTTGTTATAATACAACACAATAATAAAAGACTGTAATAATTTTTAGCCATTTTTAATTTTGTAAACAGTTTCTTTTTTAAAAAATTTAATATTTAATCTGTAATTTTAAATTATTACACAGATAAAATAAACATCTTACCTCATAGGACAGGCCATTTTCTAATTTTAAAAAGTTCTATGTAATATAATTCCGAATTCGAAATACGGCGCGCGGCAAAACTTATAAGACGCGCGCACACTCACCACGTGTTTTCTTAACACTAAACTGTAAACATCACTATTGTATTTGAGAACGGAGTGATTAATAATTTATTACAAATAGCTACAGTATAAATCCGACCATAACCCTTTGAATTAAAGTACACTTTCAAGTAACAATGTATCAAAATAACAATAACAATCATATCTACCTCTGTTACTTCAAAACGTACTTTAATGTTACCGAATAAGGTTTGAATTTAATTGTACTTATTTATAACTCATTTTGAATGTGGACATGTAATGTCCGAAACGGTATCCGGTGTACAATACGGTACACTTCATCGCTTTTATGGATTTCGTCAGCCATTTCTTGCCATGTGAGACCGCTCTCACAAATTGATTACTATTACAAATGATGCGTTACTTATGCGTATAAATAAAGTACAGTCGCACCTGAATTTAGAAGAACTCAAAGGACCACAATATTTTTGTCGTTTAAAAAGTTTTTTCTTTAACCTGGGTTTAAAGAAAAAATGAAAAATCGTTTATTGTTCTTTCCTTGGGTTTTACAATGCTGTGTCCATGGTAGGGCCTTCAAATAACCATGCATATGCTCGTGAAAGAAGGACCCGCTCCACCATATCATTTACATTTGAAAAGTAGCCAAAGAAAAAGTAAACTTATAATGGTTAACTTTAACAACACTAGTCTTCTAAGATGTTACATGTACTCTTATATGGAATGGTGCATGCCTGAGTATGTGAATTTGTGTGAATGAGTACGTGTGTCTGTGTGTGTGTGTGTGTGTGTGTGTGTGTCTTTCTTTGTATGTGAGTGTGTGACTTCGTCCGAGGGTACTTGTGGGTGTGTCTATATGTGCGTGTGAATTATCCTATTTACCTTAGTTGAATACTTATTTAATTTTCTGTGTCTTCATAATTACTTTTTTTTTTAATTCAGTCATGTTTTTTTCAATTCAAAGTATGTCATGGGATATATATCAAGTATTTTATTAATTTTATTGTTTATAAATGCCGAACGTGTCACATATTGTTTATCGGCAAAAAAAGTTTTGTTTGCATTAATTTCGGCTGGCTTATCTTTCCTTCTTTTACTTACACTATAATATAAAATAGATTTATGTATTTTCAAAACTGTGCTTTGTATATACAATTGCCTCACCGTAAGAACCTGACAATTTGAATATAGTTCGCTTGTAGGGAACCTATATGGTTTGAAATACGTAACCTTCAACAAGGAACGTTGGGCTCTTTCAATCTGTATGAATTTTGACTTAACGGAACCACCCCAGACAGGAATGCAATACATCAGTATTGATTCTCCCAAAATATGCTTTAAAAGCTAGTAAGACTAACAGCTCCAGTGGCGGGCATGGCCATAGTAGTGGCGATCCGCCCTCGTCTGAACAAGCGGCTGGGCAGAGAGCACAGATCGCTCTCCTAGAGGTTGGTACAGGTGCTTACCAGTCATGGTTGCTTCGGCAAATACCTGTATCAAACTGTTGGCTGTGAGCCGTCGACCAGCTGTTACGAGTGAAGTGCCTACTTAGACACAGCCTATCACACGGTGGCAGAATGTCCCGCCTGGGGTTCACAGCGACTCATTATAATGTCGGTGATCGGCACAGACTTCTCACTGCCTAGTATTATAGGTGCAATACTCAATGAGTGAGCAGGCCTGGAGAGTGGTTGAGGCGAGAGAGTCATGTCGCTTAAGGAGACACGACAAAGGGAGAGGATGAACGCCGCTGAGGCACTCCAGCCCCAGCGAAGCGGAATAGGAAACGGGAGGCGGAGGTTCATACAACTACTCCCCCTGTAGAATATTTGTGAACCGGTTACAACCGAGGGGCCAGAGAGGAATGCCTTAACGCACCTCTGGCTCTCCACTCATGGTTGACGACGGTCCTGCTGGGTTTTAGTGGGTATTGCGGGGGTTTCCCCCTCGCGGAGTCCCACAATCTTTAAATTAATAAATTTTATCGGTTATTGCCGTATCAAAACGCATCGTATTCAAAAAAATTGTATATATATTATCAAGTTTTGGTTTTTTTTCTACTTTTCACCACTTTCCATCTCCACTCTCCCTTGTCGGGGTTCCTATTTCTCTCTTATAGACGTTTTAAAGGCTAAAAAGGACGGGATCAAGCAATTACTCTCTCTTAAAGAGGATTACGTCATATACAGTTTTGACTGTGATTTTCTAGTACTACCTTTATTAATATAGTGTAACCTTAATGTAACGTGCCTTAATGTAACGGATGTCTGCCTTTAATTAATTTTTCAAAATCACCTAAACCCGTAGAAGCTAATCCAGAAAATACCTTCTCGTTACGAAGTAATTTAACAAATACGTCTTTATGAAAACGTTACCCAAGCTAAACATTATACGAGGAAGAGAGTTAGCATGCACAAAAGGCAATTCATTATAATTCTTTTATTTAGTTTTTTATCATAATACTTGAAAATGTTTAATACCTATTCACTATATCATAATGTTCTTTTATAACACCAGTTCATATAAAATCATTACTTGTGATTGTTTCGTATGAATACATTTTACGTATATTTAATCTTTCCTTATCCTTACATATTCTTCGTGTATCTGTCTTTTCTTGTAATTCGATGCCATTAAATTGATGTTTATAATTTCTCAGGATACTTATTGTATAGCTTTTTAAAAATACATTTTACAATATGATTATTTCTTTTAAACCTTGATTGTTTTTGTATTATCAGTGTGACATGGAGGTAATACCGAGGATATATAAATAGATATCTACTTGCTAAACTTGACAAGACACACATTATTATTCCCAACAACATGAGCATTCTTTCAGGAAAGCCCAAAATCGTTTAAATTGTTTTGGGGGATTGGCGTGAATAATAAATAAAAATGGCAAGGTTTATAATTTTATAGAAATTATTGTAAATAAAATCAAACCTTAAATAAATAAGATAAAGGATATTTTTAAATCACAAGCAAATGATGATGAGTGGCAATGTTTTAATAGACGGGGAACCAGTGAGAGAGGTGAAAGAATTTATATACTTGTGATCAAAGAGTGAATACAGGAAATATGGTATATGGTGCTCTGCATGTCTTTATGACTAGCCAGATAATATCTCAAAGGGCCAGAGTGGCTGTGCATGGAGAAGTATTGGTGCCTTCACTTAAGTATAGTAGTGAAAGTTGGGCATGGCAGAAGGAGCATAAATGTAAAACAGATGCGGCAGACATGAGAGCAATGAGAAGTATGAGTGGATTGAAACTGAGTGACAAAGTAAGAAATAGTGCGATGAGAAAATGTTCTGGTATAAAAGAGGATGTAGTGACTAAAACTGAGAAAGGTATGCTTAGATGGTTTTGGCACGTAGAGAGAATGACTGAAAGGCGACTGACAAAAAGGATTTATGAATCAAGAGTGAATGGGGAAGTTGGAAGGTGAAGACCAAGGCATTCCTGGACCAAATCCAGGATAATTTAAATAAGCACTAGGTCAAAAGTACTACAAACCGACGAACTTGTATGGAAGGTTTAATGAGAATGAAAGAAGCGAAGGAGATATGCAAGGATCGTGGCAAGTGGAAGGACGTGGTCTCTGCCTACCCCTATGGATCTGTATGTATTATTTCATACATTTAACTTTCCGCTTTGGCACAAGATTCGTTACTACAGTCTTATTAACTCGTCTTAAACAAATGACTTTATAAATATTCATTTTGATATTACAAACAGACTAATTCAAATATATTCATATGTAAGGGTAATTTGTTCTAAATTGTTGAATAACAACCTATCTATTGCAAACAAATTGACAATTGCCTCAGCCTTGAATCTGATGCCATATCAATATTATTGGAATCATCAAATTGGCATAATGTACCGGGCGACATTTTGTTTAGGTATGCATATCAAGTATAATTTAATGCCTCCAACGTGTTGTTATTATTATCAAGTGATATCTATACGAATATTTAATAGCTCAGTGTCTGTCTATATTAACTAATTGACTATATAGCTGGGTTGCTATGTTGCTCTTGAACACTGTAAGGTTGTTAAAAAAGAATATATCGTTGACAAAGTCAGTGCGTTAACAAACAGCATAAATAATCAGCTCGAAGGACCAAATTTTTATAGTAAAATGAAAAAAGGACACTTGTTTAGTTTAGCAGTTCTTTTCTTTTAGAAATTTACACTCATATAGTATGTAAAGATAGAAACAATAGAGAAAAATGATTTATTGTTAGATTAGGTACTTTAGGCAGTAAGATCAGTTTTTTTTACAAAATTGATACAAATATTTAAACCTATAAAAACAATAACGCTTTATAAAACTTTTTTATATATTTACGAAGTGAGATTATAATTGCTACATGATCATAATGAGAGCCATGTGCGCCTCTATATTGGCTTTGGCTGCTCTACCGAGCGTCTTTCACTTTTTCCCCACTTCGAACCGGATGTAATGCGACATGTGATAAAAGGTCGAAAAAATATAAAAAGATGAAATGTAATGTTTTTATTTGTTTCTTTCTGCTAATCTCTATGAGAAATGAATGTATTTTGAAGGGAATTTTATTTAAACAGACTTTTGTTAAAAATGTACACCTAAGTGACTTGAAAAACAGTAATTCCTTTCCCGACGTAGATCCTCTCTTAAAACAGATATTGCCATATTTCTTCCAGGCTAGTTACCACCCTACCAGCAAAGACTTACCGCCAAACGAGAGATTGTGTTCCGGTATGATGCTGTGTAGGAACCATAACAGTTAAATTACCTCTTACCAAATCAGTCCCCTTTAATCTTAAACTGTGTCATAACTTAACAACAGCTATGATCAATCGCTAACCTGTTAGCTATAAAGAAAAAGATACGGAAATACGTGGTTAAGACTGCCAGGTACAACTAGTTTTTTGTAATATTTTATCTATTGCATTAATACTGGCAGAATAAAAAGTTTTGTCAATCAAAATTATGTGCCTTATATATAACAGTGACAGGCGACGGCTGTTTTTGAAATTCCAGTATTATTTGAATGGACAAATTTATTTAATATATTTTGTATTTACGTGATTTCTTTCTTTGTTATTCAAATAGTATATCAAATGGTTTCGCTATGCTTACAGCATCAAGAATAATAAGGTATGTTTTTGCATTAATCTTTAATCATTTGGTATTGGAACACCTTTGCCTTTCCATTAACAGAGAAAGCTGATACTTACAATATTATTTGATTTGAGTAACTGAAATAGATACCTATACGATGTTATGAATACGTCTTTAAAATCGCATCCACAGTGAGGCAATTCAATTAACCAACGATAACATAGTTGGCAGGTAAAGTTTGATGTTGTGCCCTACATATCCACCCGAAATTGAATCACAGCACTGGATAGTTAAAGGATCAAAGAATTTATTACGCTAAGTCAGGACTGTAACACATCGCACACGGCGGAGGGGGTTCCCATTTTGAGTAATCCCAGAGGACTTCTTCTAATTATGATATATACATTGATTATATTTAATAAATAAACTATTACCCGATACGAGATGTATTCACGTATAACAAACTGCCGTGTCTATTACATACCCACACCCCAATTTTTTTTTAAATTGCTTTAGACACTTAGCTTGTTAGAATCATATTATGTTGTTGTATATAATTACCAGCTACTAAAACGAGCTATTAAAAGTTTAATGTATATGTGTATTTATATCGTTACCAAAAAAATGTATATACGGGTTCTACCATAAATTAGAATTTATTTTGCCTATATTGCGACCCATTTATAAGGGTTATTGGTAAACATTTGGTGTATGTTGTAATTGACAGTGATTCTTTTAGCAAATGAAATACACACCTAATTAATAGTTACTTATAAATACATAACTCACTGGTGTTAGGCCGCTAAAAATATGTAAAAATATTATAAAAAATACATAACGTTATTAAAATATCATAAAGACACATAGCCAATTTTTATTTTTTTGGAAATTGTCTATGGTTTTGACTTTGACGTTTCTCAAAGTTGATATTTACTGACGCACATCTATATTATTTCCTTAATTCATTCACTAATTATATAAAATTAATTAACTCGTGACAATAATTTTAATACACTGATAAATCTGGTAAGTAATTGTAACGTTGTTATACTTTTATATCTTAAATGTGTGGCTGCTTTGAGCAGAATTTTTATGTGTTATTATCGTGTTTTGTTTTTGTCGTATTATCATCAAATACTTATCAGTTTAAGAAACGGATTGCAAATATTTACGAAAAAACTATCTCCGTAGCGATAAAAGCGGATAAAACTGTTTTATTTTCTCTTGACATATCAGAAGTTTAGTCGCTTTAAAGTTACTTATGACATCAGATATTAGTCATGTATGACGGTTTAAAACGGTGTTGTATTCTATTAAAAGCCTTTCTCAATATGTGAGTATAATCCATCTTTATGAATTTGTATTTTAGGTCACTGAAACATATAATTTTTGATGTAATGAAATCAATTTTATACTGACATTTCATATGAATAATTTACAATAAGCTAAGCATTTTGAAATATTAATGGTAATAACACTGATTAACACAGTGGGCTTTAGCTTATTATAGTTGACACTCCACACAGGTTTGATTCTTGGTTTAGTGTTTCAATTTTCTAAATGTGTTTCCTAATTTGTTTTTGTATATTATAATCATTAGAATTAATTGTCCAATTAATTTCATCATATATATAAAAATGAAATTGTCATTGCATCATCTAGGCTAGCTTATTTTAATGTGGCAGGGTGCCACCTTAACATCTTAAGTTGAAATCTGGTGCTTAACTGCATCGTAAATTAATTAAACTATTTTGTTTCATTTCTTGGAGTTTCAATGATCATATCACAAAGAAGCCACTTGATGACAAGACATTATTTGTGTTTATGTAAATATCAACAAGTCAAGGATAAAGTCCTATTGTCTTTATTAAAACATTTATTTTACAAGCATTACATTTATCAATTTTGTATTTGTATTTCATTATTCAAATGTTTTAACAAATAAATATTAATGTCATATAATTTAAACCTTTCATAGGAGATTTTATACTTATACTAAATAAGTGCTATTGATTTGAATTTCATTCTTGAATATGAAGTTGATACAATGAAATACTTGTCAATTCTATAGAATGATAGATGTTTCTTATTTGTCACTCTAGTATAATGTGTATTATATGCTAATCCATTAAAAGTAATATATATATATATATATATATATATATATATATATATATATATATATATAGTCTTTATTGACTGTAATTGTTGGATTTTCTCTGTGGAATGATGAAGATTTGCTGCTAAGATTTTGCAGTGACCTTTGATGTATATTTTGAAGTATGATCAGTCTTTTGCGCAGGCATATGAGCATAAAATGTTAATAATGGTCTGATATCTATTAACTCTTTTATAATTTTTTTTATAAATCTTTTTTTTATTTTATATATTTTGTCTTATATATGTATAATTTTATTTTATTGGACTGCCTGTGGTGGTAAAAGCCTCCAATGTTGGTCTCTCAGAAACCTCATTTCTGTTTTTTCATAAGAATATTGCAGGGTTTTAATACAAAATAAATAGTTGACATGAAAATAAATTCAATTGTAGTCAAACTCACTACCTTATTATCTCATCAACAGACTTATCTTTTATTTACAATTTGTAGAACACAAAAGGTGTCTTTTACAATTATATACTTTTTTTACAGTAGAGTTATGGGGCAGACCCTCTCTGAACCGGTGACGGAGAAGCAGTCATCAACATGTCAGGACTCTCGGTATCTGGTTGGGTCATCATGCATGCAAGGCTGGCGAGTGTCAATGGATGATTCACATACTCAGATATTGTCTCTACCGGATGATCCAGGGACAGCTTTTTTTGCTGTTTATGATGGACATGGAGGTAATTATTTAAAAAATAATGGGCCATTATTGTTTGATAGCAATGATTCAGTGTTTGACCTCCAAGTGAGAAAAATTAGAAAATTTTTATTTTTAAATTGTATAATACTAGATCTGTGAAGGATTTTTAGCCTTAATGAATGTTGCCGGTTAGAACATGTAAGAAGTATGTCATCTGTTGATGGCATATAAACTTTAAACTTTAATTTAGACATTTCTACATTTATGTAAATTTAATATTTATATCATCAAGTTATGTCACCGTTTTTTTCAATCATGTAGCTATTAAAACATCTTGCTAAAAATAGTCCAAATCTTGTACAGTGTTAAATAATTTACCTTTGAAACATTGTCTTACTAAATTAGGGTTTTAAGCCTGATTATTTATATACAGAGGAACTTGTAAATAAATATATTTTCAATGATCATATTTATGGGCTTTTAAAAATGTTTTATATAACCAATCATTATTGAAGCACAGATATAAGATTGTACTATTTTACAATTTATAGGTGCCAATATAGCTGAATATGCTGGGAAACATTTACACAAATTCATAACAGCTCGACCGGAATATCACCTTGGCAACATTGAAGAAGCCTTGAAACAGGTAAAACTATGATTTCATTTTATTCCAAAAATTGGAATAGTTTAACATTTGGAAATTCAAAATGCTTATAGTGTAATTATATTTATTAACATATATTGACCAAAATATCATATGTCAGTTTATATATGTAAAAAGCAAGTTTTAGAATTTGCTAGCAGTTTAAACATCAATTAACATTGCATTATGGGATGGCAGGTGCATAATTATTTTTACATTATTTTGTACATCACACTTCAAAAAGAAATATAATGAGGGAGACTTAGTTAAGAATGTTTATTCTTTACCCACACATGCTTGTTAAATAAAATGTATGACTTGGCTCCAAACTCTTAAGTTATGAAGAGCCTGAAAAACTTTTATAATTTGTAAATAAATAAATAGTTATACAAATTTTTCTAAACATTCTGATTTTACACACACACTCACACATCATACTCACTCACCATTACATATACATACATAGACTCTTCATAGTACTAAGAATTAATTAAGCTGACAGGAAGATTCTATAGATTTTTAACAAATAGTTTTCAAAGATGTGCTATTGACATCATTGTTGCCTATATTTTAAGATACAATATAACTTGACCATTAAATAAATTTCAATAAAAAAAATGTAAAGGTCAGCTCAACCAATTATAAATAAGCTGAGATTGATATATTTAATGACTCTGCCATTTAGAAAGAGAATTATAAAACAAGTCCCATTAGTTTCTATTATTGTTGCATTGTTCTTTTGTAACTCTAGATTTCATTTCATAAATATATATCCCAAATATTTATTATTATTATAATTACCATTATTTTATATATAAGTTTTCTAATAGTTAGTTTAGTTTTTATGGTATTTCTTTTTTTAATAAGGTATGCTTTCATAAGCATGCATGCAACAGCATGTCTCAAGACCTCAGCATGTCCAAAGTTGTGCATGCTGAGGTAGCCTGTAAGTGGGATATACAATATAGACTCGATCAATACTGTGTTAAGTTATATTTTATATTGCATACAACTTTGGCTTCCTAATAAATAAATACACTACATTGATTCATAAATAAATATATATAAAAATAGATTTAATATCTATATATAAAAGAGATATCCAGGTATCTATTGCCTCATCACGATATCTCTGGAACCATAAGGCGTAGAGACTTGAAAATTGGTAGGAATATTGCTTTTGCCGAGTAGAGGTCAGCTAAGAACGGATTTTACGACGTTTTATACGTCTGTTTTTTTATTTATAAAGCAATTTGCCTAAATTAATGAAAATTCTACCCATTAAAACCAGTAAAAAAGCAATCAACGCAGACGAAGTCGCAGGTTCAGCTTGTATACATATATGTCGAATCATTTTTTCTTAAAAAAATGGTCAGCTATCATGAATTGACCTCATTTTTATAAGACTACATCTGTCTGAGTTGCTTCTCTTCTGTACTAGGATCCTCATAATGAGAACAAATACCTGTCTGTAATCACAAGGCCAATAATGTATAATGAAAAAACTTTGTTAGAGTTCTACTTTGTTAATCCTTTCAATAACCTCATCATCGATTTTGGATTACTATAATTCTATCATCTGAAGAGAAAATAATTTCAGGGCTTCCTGGATCTCGATCAAGCAATGCTAGAAGAAGACATGCAAGAGAAAGTGGCCGGAAGTACAGCAGTTGTAGTGCTTGTAAAGGATAACACACTTTATTGCGCCAATGTTGGTGATTCGCGTGCTATAGCTAGTGTCAGGGGTGCGGTAAGTATCGCTTTGTTTCTTTTAAAGGCTATTTATTTCACTACATTAGATGAGAAAAACCCCACTGCATACCTGATAAGTTACAAATTGACATTTATTATTCAATTGCATACTAGCAAATAACAATAATTAAATTTAATAGGTGTGAACAGTCAATTGGTGACTGTCGCAACTCATATTGCAATCTCGAATATAAAAATACTACGCGACTATAGAAGATTGAGTTAGGTTTGGGTAGGTTATAACAAAACCAACAATAAGTTGGTAATAATTTATTTACATAATAACAGGATATCCATACGTTAATTTCCTTGTGTCTTTCTTTGAACAAAAATTCTAGAAACGACCTTTTAATTATCGCCAAATTTTGTAATCATTATCATATTTTAAAATTGCGAATATGACAGTCGGCTTAGGTGATTATTTGTGTCAAAATTATGTGGCTAGTTATTTTACGAATACATATTGTTGTATTATCGTTAATTAGACTTTAGAATACAAAAAGCCGCAAATATCCTATTATTTATCAATACTATTTATTAAAATATCAATCTGGTAACATAATTTTGCTCGATCCAAGTCACATACGAGACCGTATGCGGGACCTGTTAATGTGATCAAACATGAAGTGACTTTAATTCAGGTTGAAATGCTGTCGTATGATCACAAACCAAACAATGAAGAGGAACTCCGAAGGATTACAGCAGGAGGAGGCTGGGTTCAACTGAACAGGGTTAATGGCAACTTGGCACTTTCACGAGCTCTGGGTGACTACATCTTCAAGCGGAACTACAGATTGTCGCCAAGAGACCAGATTGTTACCGGTGAGTTATAATTGGTTATTAAAATTTTGTTTATAACCTGTGAAATTTTTAAAGCGAAACTGTTATTCCGTGATGAATTAATTATTTTTAACTAGGGTTAACTTGAAGGTGTTATGTTAGAAAAATATATGTGGCATATATTTGGATTAATAAAACGTGTTATAATTAATACACACGTACACAGACGATATACTGATGCATTTATATGAAGGCAGAAAATTTCCGTTAACATTCACGGAAATAAACACCGCTTACCTTCTTTCTTTTCTCTGACGTTCACCTATAAGTTAGGTTGTTTGGAAAATATTTCTAAATAGCGATAAGACTTCTCTTCTCTTTTATGTGCTGTTCAATAAATAATACTACATTATGCATAGCATCTATTTATTTATCCAATTACACTCTCGCAGACGCACTCTAGCACGCACACGCACTTGCCTAAATACAAGCAAACCCGCACATACTATACAAACACTTGCTCACTGGCATACACACATACACACTCATGCAAATCCCGCTGGCACGTTGCCGAATGTATGTATACGTCGTTTTATATTATATACAAAAACATTTACAGACTATATATATGCATAAGCAGTATCTCCAATCGATAATAATTGTAAAACTTGATGATAGAGAGAGCGAGAATTACACTTTATTGTCCACAACAGACGATACAGGGTATATACACAGTACAATTTAAATAAAGGGTAGAAAATGCCAGACAACCTTGGGGTTAGGGAGACTTTTAGGAAAAGGGGTATGCGGTGTCCAAGTATGAATTCTAAACCTACATACCAAAATACAAATAATACGTATTATGATAAATTAAGATATCATATATATCATCGTCATTAAGGAGGATAGAGAAAGATAATGCATTTTCATTAGTTTTTTGTAAATTTCCAAAGGTCTGACTTCTTCAACAACTAGTGGTAGCTCATTTCGTAATGATTCCCTGGACCGTGAATGATAAATTTTATAAGGTATTGTATGGTTGTCGTTGATAAAATGGTATTATTTCAGCGTACCCAGATGTTCAAGTGCGACAATTGAATGACGACTGGGAGTTTATAGTCATTGCATGCGATGGGATATGGGAGGTTCTCTCAAACGAGGTTCGAATGTATTTTTTATGTACATATTTAGTTTGGTAAAGATTGATTCAGAAGTACTATACAGGTTTCTATCCCAATTTTTTTCAGCGCTTATAACATGTTCTCAAATATACACAGTAATTGTTTCTCCTGTTACTACATTTTTCATGACTTTAGTGACATTCTTGAACCCATAAGTGTTACTTTTTGCACACATAGACGATGCTCCATTTTGCATAAGCAACTCCCGTGGACCATAAGTGACTCATTTGTCGCTGTGAACCACTCTTTCAAATCTATAAATGATTTGAATCCATAAGGGACTCTCTTGAACTCATAAGCATCTCCTTTTCAGCCATGAAGAATGACTTTTACACTTATAAGCGACTTTTGTAAACTTATAAACAACGTCTTTGGTAATTGAACCACTCTTTTAGTTTCACAAACCACTTTCTTGGGCCTATAAATGATACTCCTGAACTCTTAAGTGACACTAGAACTGAACAAGGAACTCTCTTGTACCCTTAAGTGACTTTATGGAACTTATAATCTCTTTTGGAGATATAAACTTCTGTGCATCTATGAAAGACACTCTTGGACACATAAATGATACCAACAACTTGCTCTCTTGCACTTATAAGTATGTTCTTTAGACTCGTGAACAATTCTTTGGGACCTATAACGTAAGATTTCCTTAACGCTTTTCAGGAGGTATTATCATTCTGTCGTGTGAGATTACTCAGTGGTTGGGAGCCTGCTGCTGTGTGTGAGGCTTTGATGCAACTCTGTTTGTCTCCAAACTGCGCTACAGGGGGCCTTGGTTGTGACAACATGACTGTTGTGCTCATATGCCTTACACCATTCCCCAGGGTTGATATGGTGGTGAGTTCGTTTAATTACTTCTTTAATTTCTTGTCTGTTGTAAAGTTTTAACACAATAAATACAAGTTGGTGATATCTTCTATATTTTTCAATTTAATTATTAAATAAAAAGAGGAGTTAAGAAAGATAGAGTTATCCTAAGATCTCTTTCTATTTAAAAGGCTTTTTTGCATGTTAATAATTGAAAAGAGATATCGTGAGATTTTTTTATCTTCGTCTGTCATTTTTTGCATGTTAATTTTGTTTAATAGACAGAGGCAGATAGAGATCTAAGGTCTTTATCATTCTCTGTCTGTCATGTTATGCATGTTAAAAGTTTAATAGATACGGTTTCCTTGTTATGTGAATAGATACCAATCTACTCACAGAGATTGCATAGTAACTGATTTAAAACTTGTCAAATTTTTGCCGATTTAGCTTTGACTTCATGTCAGTTGGTTTGTGTATGTTGAATATTTAACAGGCTGAGGTAGAGAGAGATATCATAAGGTCTCTTTCTGTGTCTGCCACTTTTTGTATGTTAATTATTTTTTAGCATGAAGGGGAGAGAGATATCTATCTGTCTCTATCTATTATATTTTTGCATGTTGTTGTGTCAATAACATTTTTATATGGGAGAAAAATAGAGACTGCAATAATATGTTGTATACTTTGAATGAGGGAATCGAAATCGGGTGTTGGGGTGAAAAATGGCAAAACATCACACCCATTTTTACCGATAACGCAGAACGATAAAATCAATTTATTTTAACGTAAAATTCTCTTTCAACAGTCGCCGTTCAAATGTATCGATACATCGCGTACCAACAAGTACTGGACAATGCCGACGAGGCGATTTTCCTAATATTATAAAAATACCAGCTTTCATACAAAAAAAAATGTTGACTTCGTCATACAAAGATATTTTGTTCAATTAATTGGTTCGCAATTCTGTCATACCTCTCTAAAATTGCAAATTTTGTGGTACTTATAAATTCACCAAACAATTTGGGGGTAGTTTTCTTAAAGGTATATTTATATTATATCTGTCATACTTTGCGTATATATCTTTAGTAAATATTGTATATTTTTAAATTGTACCAAAAATTTAGTTTCACTTGCACTAATAGTTATCAGCATATCTATTTTTTAAATAAATATAAATTTATTTTTAATTTACAATCTTTTAACTTTAGAATTCCCAAATTTAAGTACTAGGTTATTTCGATTTACCCCACTTACATTTATATTTTGTCTGTCTATACTTTTAGAATAAAGTATACATTTGCAAGTAGCTTTTTTTTAATCTTGCATGATTGTTATATGTTTATTTGAAAATTGTTTAACGCTTATAAATAATGTAGTCTTCTATGGTTTTGTTTTTTCAAATAATCGTCCTATAAAAATTAATTAAAGGCTTAAAGGAATAGTAAAAAAAAATTTTTTATGAAAGTTTTTTAATTGGTGTTTTAGTTATATAACATCTTACCTTATTGAAGCAAAATTGGATGTTTTATAAATATTGCATGGATTTTGAAAGTTATACAATATATAACTTACAGATAAATTTTTCTTTGTATGACGAGGTTTAAAAGTTATTTTGTGAAAATAATATATATTTGAAATTCTCTCATAAGAGTAATAATTTGTTTTAATTTTCTATATTACAGAAAAATTATAGTGTAACAATTTAAAATATTTTTTCTCTACCAATTGGTTTTAGATTGCAATTACGAGAGACCAGCATGACCAATTTAATAATTTTTTTATTTAATATCAAATTATAATTTAAAAAAAATGCTATATAATAAGGTCCGGGATTCTTATAGTGAATTTGTTGTTTATATTTTGTACAAGATAAACTATTGAACCAAATTATATGAATCATGTTCCTTTATTTTTAGAATGTTACAGTTTTCTGTTTTGACTGCAAATCTGCATGTATTGCTTATTAATATGTTTTAAATATCGGTATATCGAGGTGTTTAAGCCAAAAGGTATCAATTGTTTAAAAAATAAAAGTGCGGCATAATTTTTGACGCCAATTTAGATTTTCTAAAACTTTATTCTTCATGATGTTTCTTTAGCAAATACATTGAAGTTTATGTTAAATGAAAATAGTTAAATCATACATTTCATTAGTGTTGATACCTTTTTTGTCAAACTGTTCTTATTTTTGGACCTGTTTGCAAAAAAACTTGTGTTTATAATCATATTACTGTTTATGTTGATTGCGTTTGTTTTGCATCGTGGGCTTTATGTTATAAACGCGTATTCAAAGAATCAACAAAATATTATTTTTCAGGACAGAGTAAACACTATTATGTTTATTAAAAGATCAAATTTATTGAAATAAATTTTGGATTAACAATTTTTGTTTAAGCGCGCCATCTAGGTTATATGGAGTAGAGTGTCTGCATTGACCATTATGATTTATTAATCAATAATTGTCAATGCAGGTACAATAAAGGTTGATTAAGCAAGATTGAAAGTAAAAAAATAAATGTACTCTACTAAAATATGTTGTGATTCGATGTTCTTAAAGATCAAATTTATACATACATACATAGCATCACGCCTCACACTAGCCACGATCCTTGCATATCTCCTTCGATTCTTCCATTCTCATTAGACTTTTTATACAAGTTCGTCGGTTTAGAATACTCTTGACCTGGCTCTTGTTTAAAATGTCCTGGATTTGGTCCAGTAACGTTCGCCTTGGTCTTCCCCTTCCAACTTTCCCTTTCACTCTTGACTCATAAATCCTTTTTGTCAGTCTCCTTTCATTCATTCTCTCTACGTGCCCAAACCATCTAAGCATACCTTTCTCAATTTTAGCCACTACATCTTCTTATACACCACATCGTTCTCTTATCACACTATTTCTTACTTTGTCACTCAATTTCAACTCATACTTTACAGCATTTATTTTACTTTTGTGCTTCTTCTGATATACCCAACTTTCACTACCATACATAAGTGTTGGCACCAACACTCCTCTATGCACAGCCAGTCTGGTCCTTTGAGATACCGTCTGACTATTCATAAAGGGGTGCAGAGCACCATTTACCATACTCCCTGCATTCACTCTCCTTTGAAATAAAATTTATTGAAATACATTTTTGACTAAGAATTTTCACTCGATAGAGTGCCTGTATTGACATTTACAGGAGATTGAGAAAAAGGGATGATGGAGAAGGACGATTGTTGGTAGAGTTTTGATATTAAGTGTATTAGAAAAGTGTTAAGAAAGTATTACTGCATAGTGTTTAATAGAATTGTGTGTATAATTATACGAATGAATAAAAGAATAAGGTGTTATTAATCATCACATATCGAATCACAAAAATAATATTAGGAATTTTTCAAGATTATTCCTCATTTATATATTCTAATAGATTAAACACTTATCATATTAAAGGAAAAGAAATATATTTATCTGTACACATTAAAACGGCGGCAATAGCAAAATTTGCAAAGGGGTATTCGTGCGTTGACACATATATATGGTTTCGGTATTGCCAGCTAACAGCCAGTGTGGTCAGCTAACAATATTTAATTAAACAAGTGTAAAAATTATTCATGTTTTTTTTGTGAATACGCTTTTATAACTTCATCCCTACTAAGTGCATGTTTAAACTTATACTATGTGGTAACTTTGCATGTTATGTGTGAAAAAAAACTTGCTTTACTTTGCTGCATGTTTGTATTGCTCTAATTAAGTACATGATTTTTTTTAAACTAAACTGTTTTGCAACACTTTTGTGCGCGATGTAAAATATCTATTAAGAAAATATTTCAGTGACTTAATAAACTTCACTACAATAAAATTAGTTATTAAATGATCCCTTTTGAGTTTAAAGTAATATCCATATACCCTTCTGAAATTGGGGGACAATAATGGACACTTTTAGATATTTACTATTACGAGAAAACAATTGTTTTTATTTTCAATACTATAGAAAAATTTGTGTTTATTTGTCTCACTCGCACGCTTGTTTAAATCGTATTTGTCTCTCTATCTTATTACGTAACTAAGTACTATAATACCTCCTTTATTAATGACCCTTCAATTCTTTAGCGATGATTTTCGATATTATTCAGGGGCCATGATAATCAGTGGCAAACATATTTAAATATCTATTTTTTATTAACTGCCCTCCAACTCAATAGTGACAATTTTTGGATATTATTCAAGGAATCACTGCAATTAGTAGAGAAGATATTTAAATATCTTTTTTTATTAACTACTCTCCAATGATTTTTGATATTATTCAAGAAATAATTGTCAATGGTGGTAAAGAAAAAGACCACCTTAAAAGTGAGAAGTGTCCATGAAATTTAACATTAGTTTCTAAAAACGACCTGTAAAAGTGAGAATTGTCTTTGATTTGTGAATTTGAATTTAATAGAAAATGTAGTGTATATCTGTTCCACTCGCACGCTAGTATAAACTTATTTGTCTCTTTCTTTCTTATGTATCCATGTACTGCAATCGCATAGTTTTTTATTAAGTACCCCCCAATACTTTATTGATGATTTTTGATATTATTCAAAAAATAACAATAAATGGTAGTAAAGACAACTGTATTACCTTCTTAAAATTGAGCAATGTCCATTATATATTATGTTAGTTTTTTAAAAAGGGCCAATGAAATGTATATTCCCATATATTGTTGTTTAGGCGAAATTTTTACAATGTTATTTAGAATATTTTTTTTTTAATGTTGTCTGTTCAATTTTATATTATGAAAATTAATATGTTTATATGAATCATGCATACGATATCGTTTATATGCATCCATTCTAAACGAGTATTATACATACATAGTTAAAAATATTTTTGTAATAGATTTGTTTTGTCCACCTTGTTTTCAAATAAAATCTTATTCAAACTAACCAGGCTTTCTTTTCGTTAAATGAGGAAATAGTTTTGAATTAGCTGAGTTATGATTTTGGAGGTCATTTTAGTTTAAATTTCTTGTTTTTAAACTTAATATATTACTTATTGTAAAATTTTAAATAAGTTAACACTTTTTCATAATCAAAAGTTTCGCCATTTAGCGATAGCACCGCCTTTCGTACTATTTTCATCTAGCATAATCAAATATAACTAATATATTTATACCTCGAAGAATTGAATCAGTTTATTCAATTAATAGTTTCTTTTTCTCTCCCTCTCTTTCTCTGCTTAGCCTTTTTTATGCAAAATAATCACTAGTTGTTATCACTGACTAGATTTCCTTATAAGATATTAAATAATGCTCCTTTTCCAACAAATAAATGAACATATTATGTGGTTATCTCTTAAATGCATCCATTTTTGTTTTCTATTGTACCAAAAATAAAAGTTTCAGTAATTTGAAATATTTAAGTAGCAATTTTAAGTATTGAAGTAATTTTAAATATTACAGTAATTTCTAATATTCGAGTTATTCTAAATATTCCAGTAATTTTAAATATACAAGCAATATTAAGTATTCCAGTAAAAGTTTCAGAGGTTTCAAATGTTATGTTTTTAAATGTTATATTACAGAATCCATTACCCGAAGAGCAAATGTTAAATAACAAATTCATGACCAAAATGGAGGACTTGCTTTATGTCGAGGAAGAGGAGGAGGAGGATTTGAAATAAAAGTCACGTGACTAATTGTAAATATATGTACAAATATAAAAAGGAAATGTAATTGTAAAATAACCGATAGTTGTGTGTCCGTCTTCGAGCATGGTAGCGGGTAATTTTAACTTTCGTGTTGGATAAATATTGTATTAGATAATCTATAATCGTTTACATAGATTACATCGAAAGAAATTGACAGTTTCTCTGATTCTATAATTGTCTATGGGCGATAGTATTTACTTGACATTTGATTAGTCGTATTTTTCTTTTTATTTTTATAAACAATCCAAATTAAATCGACTAGAATTCTTTTTTATATCGCATTAAATGTCTGAAATATCTGATGTACAAAAGCCAACGTTTTTACAACAGATTATTAATCAGTGTCAATATATAACCTTTATATTGAGCAATGACGCGAATAAATTTTCTCATGCTCAGTAGAGATGACAATAATATTGTCATCTCTACTACTACATCTTTCCGAGCTTATGAATCAAAAAAATACGCGGTATCTGAACGGGGGTACCAAAACTACCCCAGTTTATTTGTATGAAATTTGGAAAGGCAGTCATTAGAACATCCCGTACATGCATTTGCGCTCCAATGAGGCGACATGAGTTAACAAGTATAAATTATTTGGCTGTATTTTGTTATAAAAACAAATTTTTAAACGATTTGCGCTTTCGATATTGACAAATATAAAACAGGGAAGAGTTTCCTTATAAAAATATAAAGCAAGTAAATCTTCTATTACTCAAGTTATTAAATTAAATCGTGGGGGAGTTCAAATCCCCCGCTTCGGGTTAGATTGATAATTGAAAAAACAAATTTGAAATATAATCAAAATTTGAAAGCCTTAATATAGAGTACATTTTAAAACTAGTGAAAAAATTAAATTATTATTCTTACCACCGGTTTTTAACATTAATCTTAATGCATTGATATCGTTAAGGTAAGTGGGAGCCCATTAACATCCCACACACATCATACACAAGTACATTCTCTATGATCTCTTGATCTTGATATCTACTTAATTTTAAATATTACTAATATAATTGATAAAAAATAATTGGGCGAAAATTTGTATATATTTGTGCTTGTCTCGTCAATTATTACATAGAACAGGAGACTAGTTGATTTAATTTGAAACTACTAATAATTTATATAGACAAATATCTAAATCACACGATTTTATAATTTTTTATTATTTTCCAAGCGGATTTAGTTCAATTTTTTTGAAACAATAACCGTGCAACATCCTTCGTGCTTTCTCCGTTTCACATGATACTGGCGATGGTGTCACATTTGAAAGCCAATAATTGACAGTAATTTTGTGAAATAAATGTCTTGTATTAGCATTCATAAGGTAAACTGGTAAACCCCATTACTAAAATGAAACACCTATATTTAATTGTAAATTTTTGTAGATACTTTGTATATGGGAATATAACATACCCATTAATGTCCTTGATTCAGTAATTATGCATTTTTTTACATTTATTAAATTAAAATAAAACCTTATGTTAATATCCTGAGAAGTGTGCAATGATGGTTATTTAAGTATATAGAACGGTTTGTTTGATTTAAAAATGATATATGTATTTATTGAAAAGAAAAACTTAAAGGTTTCCTTTCACCAAGATTGCAATACGGCAAAAAATAAAAGAGTTTCATTTGGCATTAATGCATTATTTTAATGCCAAGTGAAAAGCTAGTCGATCTTAATTAAATAACAATACATTTTTTTACATGCATTGAAGATAATTATATTGTTTTGATGAAATTGAAAGTCCATGATAAAAGTATAAACATTAGAAGTGCGTGCGTACAAAGTACACATGTCAAAAGTGAAACTTCTTTGGCAAAACTAATTTTTAAGACTTGTTTATATTTATACAAATCTAAGACTATACAATTCTATACAATTCTGAGACAGAGGGAGGGTAAAAGGAAGATATGTTAGGAATTTAATTGTCATTAAAATATTAAGTGTCGAAAATTAATACAAATAATTTATTGAAATCGAATTTTAAATAAAATGCCACGTGTTTTTTCTCAATATTAAAAATGATTGATTAAATTTTGTTTTTAAATCTAAAATTTAGAAATATTTTAATTTTATGAAAAATAATATGTAAAATTATTAAATGACGAGTAGCCAAATTAAAATGCCACGTGTTATTTGTAAGTATTAGAACTATCTAACCTTCAAACGAATTAGCATAAAAACGTTGCACATCGACGTGACAGTAATTACGCGTTTCATCCGTAAAAATGTTACTTTCATGTGCCTAAAGAAGTTTCACTTCAAAACATTAGGATTCTCACTATAGCAAACAGTAAGGCTAATAAATATTCTAAAACACATATTTTTTTATGAAGAGAAAACAATTCTCATTTCTATACGATTTAAAGTGGATTGTTTCAGCAAACAGTGTAGTCATACTGTTTCATTTGGCATTAAAATATCATACTAGCAAAAACATATTAAACGTTAGCATTTGATACTATTTTTTTTTAAAGTAATCGAGTTAAAAACTATTTGAATTTTTCCTTAAATATTTGGCCTTATTATTATAAATATGCTTTTAGTACAATTGTTCATTTCATATAGATTTGGTAGTAGAATATAAACAAATGATCAATATAAAAGTTTCATGCGGCATTAAAATATAAAGAAATAATATGTTTGAAAGTTCCAACTATTCCTTATATTTCCTAGAGCCTTAAGAAGGAAATATTGTTTATTGGTGTTTAAATTTCTATATTCTATTTTAAAACCATATTAAGAATTGTTTTTATCATTATTATTAAAAATTCTTTTAATTTTTTGTTGTTGATAATTGCTATTACATTATATCAGAAACAATATTAATTCCTTGGCAGCTTATTTTAAATAAATATACTTTGGCTTGTTTAACAATTTCAAAATTTAATTTTATTGTTATGATTAATATTCTCTTATTATATTATTTTTTTGTTGTATATTTTTATATGAAATGTTTATAAAATTTTTGTTATAATCTGTGTTTTATCTTATTTTGAAACTCTTTGTTATGTAAAAATCGCACAAAGTGTTTTGCAATCTATAGAACTTTAGGTCAATGGAATTGATTTAATAAACGTTTTCAAAATAGTGTTATTAAATAATGTTGACAGGTTATGGTTCAAAAAATTTATTCAAGTCCTCTATCAACCTAAGTGCGAAGTATATTAAATAAACTATGATACTATCAAATATAGTGTAACTTTATAAATGAATCCTCATTGTATTGCAGTAGCATTTTTTTTAATAAAAACAAAACATCCTTGAGTAAAAATTGCCGCCGGACTTTAGTAATAATCGCCGACAGACTCCAGTAAAAATCGCAGACTGACTTGAGTAATTTTCTAAAGCGCGATTAGCAGTCTGTATGCCATTATATTACTTTTATGATTGCCTTGTTTTCTTATCCACAGGGAAGCGAAATAGCTATTTCAATATTTTATATGGAATCTTTGTATGTCCTGGTCTCATATTGGGATATAATGACTACACTGAATGTATATCAAGTTTGTTTAATGAGTTGAGATGCCTAATAATAATAATGTCTCTTATAACGTGCCACTGCTGGGCACATTTCTCTAAAGCGTGGGTTCGGAGATTATACCTAACACGCTGGTGTGCGTGTTGGTAGACAATCATTATATGACTGAGCCTTTTTAATTAATTACTATAAACGTAATGATCAATGAGCATTTTTTATCTGCCATTTGCCTTTCCTCCATTCTTAACAAATGTCATTATGGCATGTGACGTTTCAATGTGTCAAATTTTATTTAGCGAATCTTTGTACAGATTACCTCAAATGCAACGATTTTAGTAGATTTCGTACTTGATTTCCTGTAGGAAACAAAATTTGTATGTTTTTACCGTAGATTTTCTATTCTTAGTAATCATAATGAGATTTGGCGCAGTCACTTTCCGTCGGGTTGTATGTAAATTTGTTTTTTTACAGAAGTTATTATGGCAATTTTTTTTGTATATATCGTCGCTGGAAAGCAAACACAGTTATTTTAGCAAACTTAGATAATACCGCTAAAGTCGATCAGATTTGAAATAAAATAAAATTTAGTGTAAATTAAGTGTCGATAAATACAGGAGTTGCAATAGAATTTGCGGGTTACTACGTGATTGCTTTCCAGGATCAATAAAGACCTTGATTTAAAACCTAGACCTTATAATGTGTGAATGCTTTTCCACAAACAAGCTGTGTGTATATTTTCTAGTATAATCTGCAAATGTGGGCACCTTTATTAATTATAGAAAGAATAAGTTCACGTTTGTAAGCTTTTATAAATTTCACGTTAATGGATGGCATTTCAATTATATGAGTAAAAGAGTAATATAAAAAGATAATTCAAGGTCAACTCCTACTTAATCTAGCGTCGATACATGAAAAAATACATTTATAACTTTTACTGACATTTTACCTTAATATATTTTGTGTTTTAATAGTGAAATAATAAAGGAACCAGAGGTCTAGAGCTTTTAGAACATTAATTGTAATAAATAGGAGTAGAAATTGTGTGGAATTTTGCGACATATCTAAGAACTAGTCAAGTTTTAGTCGTGTAGAGTGGCATGTACAGTACCTTATGTTATACCGACTTTGTTGGAATAAAGTTTTACATTTTTTATGCGACTTGTTTCATTTCAAATCCCATGCTTATAACTTCCTGATCCTTTTTTATTGCTAACAGGTTAGCTGACACTGATTGTGATATCACCTGATGATACCAGATGATACAACCTTAGGACAGTGACCCTCTTTTTCAGAGGCAAAAGATAAGGTTGTGGTAAGGTATCACATATATCAAATTAACGTTCTTAGGTTTTGGTGATTTTATACAGAGTAACGTTAAAAAGAATCTTCATTGAACTGCGGAAACTTATAGAAGACAAAACGCACTTTAGTTAATATTGACGGCGGACTTAGTAAAAACTGTCAACAGACTTCAGTAAAAATTGGCGACGGACTTAGTAAAAATTACCCACGGACCTCAGTAAAAATTGCCGATAGAATTTCATAAAAATAAAATTTGGTTACGTATTTAATCATGCACGGATTCATCGCGTAAATTTTTTTGTCATTTTGTAATCTTTTAAACACATTTAAGAAAGTACATACATGTTATCCTATCACTAAAAGAGATGTTTTTCTATCTATGTATATATATCTATTTAGAACTGGAATAATCTAGCGTCTAACACTATAAGCGCTTGTAGTTAAATATCTACCTGTCAGACATGACGTTCATTCCGACGTTTAAAAATCAGTTGAACTTAAGTCGTTCGGAAATCAACTTCTATTTAAAAATGAAGATTTTTTTTATTTTCTTGATTTTAAATGTCAAATGTCCGTCGTTGAGAAATCAAATTAAAACAAAATAAAAGAATGCTTTTGTTTCTTATTTCTTTTATTTGACATTTGACATTGACAACCAACAATTTCTGATCGCAACTATAATATTTGACGGACTTTGGCGGGAATCTGTGCCTAAAAGTAGCGTTTGTTTTTTTCCAGTTAAGTCTTGACCACATTTTTTATTGAAGTTGAAACATTCTGCAGTTATCATTCAGCTTTTTTATTTATTTATTCTGAGGCGGTACGAAGTTTGCCTGGTCAGGTCGTGTAAAATATTTTTAATTCGATTTGTGCACTACTTAAATATACCTAAAATTATTACACAAATCTCAGATTCCGTATTTCCTATGTTTACATTGAAACAGTAAATTTAAAAATGTAATACATCGAAAGATGTCCATGGAATATGATACTCGGAGAGCTTTTGATCCCGTTAAAGTATCAATAAAACGTTATAAATAAAACTGGGTCGTAAACAGCAACGAGAATACCCTGGCATCGCCTAACTTGGATGCAAACATAAACCACTCAATAAAAATCACTTAAAAGTCTGAAATAGACCAGTTTTATTTACGAAGGCATTACAATTCTTTATAGTCGCTGAAAGTTGCAGCTTTAAAACTTCACTGATACGTTTTTTTTTTACATTTTCAACTGCCTCTTCGCATATTAAAGTTGTACTGCTGGGCAAAGTCATAGGAAGAGAATTTTTAGAACATAGTCCCGTAACACTGCTCTACAGAGGTTGGCAGGCTCTGGATAGAGAGAGCGTACTTTTATTGCATACGACAAGAAATATACACAGGGATACAAATTAAATGATAGTACGGCACAATAAGGCGGGCTTATCGCTATGTAGGGATTTCTTCCAGCTTGGTTAAGAGAGATCGCTGAAAGAAAAAAAGGGTAGAGCTTGGTGATTATGCAATAGATATAAAGCAACGTAAACACACCTATTGTAGAAATTATCCAGGTATATATAGAATAGTCTCTATCTCGCTCGCACAGTGGTCGTTTAGGAAACAATACGCGCTCCGGTCGTAACTATTGTGCGATTGGAGTAATGAACTATAATTCTCAAAGAATTTTAAATTTATTCGTTGATTGTCTTACTGCAAGGTACTATTACTATTGAAGAACATGCCTGTAACGATTTTTCATATCGTTAATATTAATTTCTTAACTCAAGGCAAGCATATTGCCTGGCAGAAATCTCTAGTGATTTAGCCCTTGTATAATTTATCTTTTGCATATTCTGTGGTGTACATCCAAGTATTCATTCTCTTTCTCTACCATAGGACGTTACAATTGGTAACATCAAACGTTACAAATGCGAGTGTGACGTTTAAGTCTCATTCATTGCCCACAAACTGGACAACGAGCTCAAAGTTAATATTTCCCTTCAAAAGACTGGTTTATGAACAGGTTACCTGTTCAGAGAAATCGTTTAAAGTCCGACATGTTAAGCTAGAAGATTAACAGTACAAATACTTCTAAATTACATTAAAAGAAACACATTCTACTGGATTTAACTGCCCACGCTGTAACCTCGACATTGTCAATAATTCGATAAGGTCGAAACACATTTATAATGTCTATTTGCTTAGATCTTTCAAACTACTCAATAGATTTTAATGCAGTTTTCAGCAATTGATGGAGTGATTCGAGAGGAAGCTTTATATCTATAATACATACATATTATAGTACAGAAAATCGAATAATTCAAAGATTTGTAATGTGATGTAACGGAGATATTTTTGCGCGCTTAAATCGCAAATACTGGCTAAACCTTACGACATAGATCAAATTATTGTACTATGAAATTGTATATATTAAAAAGATCTATAAAATAGTCCACAATGGTATATATTTAGGTAGGGAAAGGATGTGATACCACGAAACATAGCCCTTACACAGCTTACTGGTCTGGTGTAAGCAGTGATAAGAGAGGCTGTCAGGGAGTTGGTATCATACTTTCCGAAAGAATGGATGATTGTGTGAAAGAAGTGAAATACGTGAGTCCTAGACTCATCTGGATCAGGCTAAAAGTTGGACTTACTCGGATCTTTGTCTTGGGTGCTTATGCTCCGACGGATCTGGGCACCAGAAAGTCCAATAAAGCCCAAAAAGAAATAGATGAGTATTGGGAAAGTGTGAGTGATACGTTGAATGAATGTGAACCGAATGAGCGAATAATTATGTTAGGAGATTTTAATGGATGGGTAGGTGTGAAACGTGATGGATATGAAAGGACTCTTGGTATGTTTGGTGACAAACGGGTGAATGAAAATGGACGAAGTTTGCTTGGAATATGTGTGGAACATAGTCTTTTTGTGGCAAACACTATGTTTGAGCACAAGGGGATTCATGTGTATACAAGGGAAGAAGGGAATGCTAGAAGTATGATTGATTTTGTAATTGTGGACGAAAAACTGAAGAAGAAAGTTCTAGATGCTCGAGTATACCGCGGGGTCGACATCGATACTGACCACTACCTGGTTGTTGCCCGAATCGGTGGTCTTTTTAATCGGTGGCGCCATAGAAAGAAGGAAACCTCGAGCATTCTTGAACGAATAAAAGTGGAGAGATTGCAAGAAGAGGATGTTAGAGAAGAATATCTGAAAAATTTGAGTGGGCGATTCAAGAGTGAAGACGAAGGAAATGAGATTGAAAGTTTATGGAATAAATTTAAAGATGGAGTGGTTGGTGCTGCTATTGATGTATGTGGCGTGTCTAAAAGGAGGAAAGGTAAGAAAGAGAAGAATTTGTGGATGGACAAAAATGTTCAAGCAGCTGTGTGTGAAAAGAAGAAAGCTTGGTCCGATTGGTTGGCTACAAAAGCGAACCAACGAATGCAAAAGGCAACGAATGATGACGTAAAAAAGGCAAGAATGGAATACAAAAGGGTGAAAGTAATCGTGAAAGAAGCTGTAAGAAAGAAAAAAGAAGAATACAGTGATATGTATGATAGGAGACTTTCTGATGATTTTCAGTCAAACAAAAAGTTTTTCTGGAAATCAATACAATTTGCCCGAGGGAGATCTACTTCCTCGGAGCTTTGTAAAATCAGAAGTTTAGATGGAAGTTTAATAAAAGGAGAAGAATGGATATTGAAGAGATGGAAGGATCATTTTGAAAGTTTGTTTGAAAGAAATGAAGCAGAGGTAAATATGGCCTCTGCGGATAGCAATGAATGTAAGACAAGTGATAGCGAGATTAGTATGGATGACATCATGAAAGCGATAAAAGGTATGAAATCAGGTAAGGCTGCTGGGTATGACAGAGTGTCAGTCGAGATGCTGAAGGCTGGCCGCGGGATTGTGGTAGCTCAGCTGTACTGCCTTTTCAATATATGCTGGGAGAAAGGTCAAGTCCCAAGAGATTGGAGCAAGGCCGTAATTGTCCCTCTATATAAAGGAAAAGGGTCACAGCAGGAGTGCAAAAATTACCGCGGTATCAGCCTTCTTAGTGTCGTCGGCAAATTGTATGCAAAGATATTAATTGAAAGGGTGATTAATGAAACTGATGGGAAAATATGGGACGTGCAAGCGGGATTTAGAAGAGGAATGGGATGTACGGATCAGGTCTTTTCTTTACGGTGCTTAACTGAAAAATGTTTGGCTAAACACCAAAAAGTTTATTGCGCGTTCGTAGATTTAGAAAAGGCCTATGATCGAGTGGTGAGGAATGAGCTGTGGTCAACGTTATCTACGTATGGGGTGAGCGGTTGTCTGATCCAAGCATTGAAGTCTCTCTATGAGGGTTCTAGTGCCTGTGTCAGAATAAACGGAGCGTACACGGAGTGGTTTCCTGTCGAAAGAGGTGTTCGACAGGGATGTGTTGCGTCACCATGGCTGTTCAACCTTTTCATGGATAAATGTTTGACAGATTTAAAAGAATGTATGTATGGGTTAAGAATGAATGAATTAGTCATCAAATGTTTACTCTACGCTGATGATCAAGTAATACTTGCGTCATCCGCTAACGAGCTTCAGGAGATGCTAAATATTATGAATGAAGCTTTGAAAGGGAAAGGAATGAAAGTGAATGTAAACAAAACGAAAGTTATGCTTTTTGAACGAGATGAATCTATGATGAATGGCAATATTTTGATAGATGGGGAACAAGTGGAAGAGGTGAAAGAATTTGTATACTTGGGATCTAAATTTACAAAAGATGGAACATGTGACAGTGATATCGAAAGGAGAGTGAATGCAGGGAATATGGTAAATGGTGCTCTGCATGCTTTTATGAATAGCCAGATGGTGTCTCAAAGGGCTAGACTGGCAGTGCATGCTGGAGTGTTGGTGCCAACACTTATGTATGGTAGTGAAAGTTGGGTATGGCAGAAGAATCACAAAAGTAAAATAAATGCGGTAGAGATGAGAGCGTTGAGAAGCATGAGTGGATTAAAACTGAGTGACAGAGTGAGAAATAGTGTGATAAGAGAACGTTGTGGTATAAAAGAAGACGTAGTGACTAAAATTGAAAAAGGTATGCTTAGATGGTTTGGGCATGTAGAGAGAATGAATGAAAGGAGACTGACAAAAAGGATTTATGAGTCAAGAGTGAATGCGAAAGTTGGAAGGGGAAGACCGAGGCGAACGTTCCTGGACCAAATCCAGGACATTTTAAATAACGGCCAGGTCAAGAGTACTCTAAACCGACGAACTTGTATGAAAGATTTAATGAGATTGAAAGAAGCGAAGGAGATATGCAAGGATCGTGGCAAGTGGAAGGATGTTGTCTCTGCCTACCCCTATGGGAATAAGGCGTGATGCTATGTATGTATGTATGTAAAAGATAGCCCGCAGTAACCGTTTTTATCTTTTGTATATTACAAAAGAATGTGTGATTTCCTAAGCTATTTTATACAATACAATATTCTTGCTTCTCTAATTGAAAAGATTATATATGTTGTATATTTTATGTAGATAAAAACTGTCCTTAACAGAGTCTCAATTAAATGGATATATTAGAAGATAACAGAGATTTAAAAGGCACAGCGGTTGACAGGGCGTATGTTAAATAAGCATTAAATGTCGTCGTACTTTATTACCCACATTTAAATCAAGGAAAGATAAATTTTCTTAGATTTCTGGTGTCACGTTCTAACAAGACTTATAAATGCGTCAGAAAACGTGGATAAACTGTTTCAAAGTAAACTACATAGTGTGTAATCTAATTAAGTTGTAGGGGATGATATATAAGAACAGGTGGTGAGACACTCCACCGGAGTGTTTAACGTCAGCCATAGCGACATGTGAGTGGATTTTATTTTATATTACGAAATAATACTAATTTAACTTTGTATTTCCATAACAAATTCTCAGGAGATGTTCCAGAAATGTCACTTAATAAATTTAACAAAGTGTGTGCGTACAAAGTACATATGTATGCCGAGAAGTGAAACTTCTTTGGCAAACAAATTTTTAAGTCTTGTTTAAATTTAGACAAATGTAAAACTTTAGATTTTCGAGACTTAGAGGGAGGGAAAAAGGAAGATATGTTAGGAATTTAATAAATTTATCTGTCATTAATATAATAAAAAAGTTTCGAAAATTAATGACGAATTGTGAATAAAAATGTCACGCGGTTTTTGTCATTATTAGAAAGTATTAATTAAATTTTGTTTATGAATTTAAAATAGTATATTAAATCATTAAATGACGAGTGGAAAACTAAAGAAAAACTACGTCATTTTCAAATGAATTAGCTTAAAAAACGCTGCACAAAGTTCTATTTGTAAGATGTATGTTTAATTGTTATTAATAATTAATCAAAGTAATGTTTTGTGAAAGGAACACAGTAAGTCTATGTCAATAGGTATATATCAGTGAGATATAGTGGGTGTAATCTAATATTTGATCGCACAGGTCATTACTGAAGCCAAAGCAATAACATTTTGCTAATCTTATTTCGTTCGACAGTTTCACCTACATTGTATTGCTGTGGTAATCACGTAAACAGCTTGTTTTGTTCAAGTGTCCAGGAAATTTTAAGACGTTTTTAAAACGAAACAATCGAAATTTGTCGCTTTATTACATAACAATCCACATTTAAAGACTAGAATTAAATTTATAGAAATACTAACAGACCCGACAGACTTCGTTATATCAAAATGATGTGGAATGTGGCAGATTTCAGTTTGACGATTGATTTTCGAAATGACATTAGAGTAGTACTAAATATCTATGGCTCTTACACTTTGTGACTATTCAATTTGGTCGGGTTGTGACTATTCAATTGATTTTGAACTTTGTGCAGCGGTAATAAAGTGCAAATTGACTCTTTAACGTCAGGAAAACACCTAAATTGCTTAGACAACAGTGAGTCCTTGTAACTAATTGTGAACTTTATTGAATAGCAATAAAGTTCACAATAAATTACAAACTCAGAAAAAGGGCTGTTTTTAGGGGGATTCCCCTGAATTATTCGAACTTTTGTCGCCGTAAAAACCATCCTTGGACTTCAACGAACATTTATAAAGGAGAATTGGCAAAATTAGCCCAGGCGTTGTTGAGTTATGCGCTTACCAACACATTTTGCGATTCATTTTTATATAACAGACTAGCAGATCTGACAGACTTCGTTTTGTCAAAAAGATTTGAAGTTTGGCTGATTTCAGTTTTACGAATGATTTTCGAAATGAAATTACAGCAGTACTAATGATCTATATTTCTTACACTTTGTAAATATTCAATTTGGTCGGGTTGTTACTATTCAATTGATTTTGAACTTTGCAGCGGTAATAAAGTGTAAATTGACTCCTTAACGTCAGGAAAACACCTACATTGCTTAGACAACAGTAAGTTATGTAATTTATTATGAAATATATTCCATAGCAATTGACTCTACATCTGAGTTAGAAAACGATTGTATTGGAAACAGAAAAGAGCTGTTTTTAGGGGGTTTCCCCTGCAATTATTCGAACTTTTCTCGCCGTAAAAACCATCCTTGGACTTCAATGAACATTTAAAAAAAAAAGAATTGGCAAACTTGGCCCAGACGTTCTTGTGTTATGCGCTTACCAATAAATTTTGCGATTCATTTTTATATTATAGATAAATTTATTCCTTCCTATTATTCGCTATTCACACAGTGCGTCTGTTATATTGTCTGTCAAATCTGCTAAATATATAATAAATGAGTAACTTATTTTTAAATATTACGAGGAAATCTGCATGACCTCTAAATTCTGCATTAAATTCTGTGATAGTACAAACTACAGTAGATCAGAAATGGTGGGCCTAAATTGCAAACTCTTCCTATTTTAAGTAAGGAAGCTTGTTCAACAATCAGACTTTACAGGTTTACTACTTATTTAGTTAAATAATATTGTTACAGAGTTCGCTTGCGGGGACGTATAACTCTCCACTCAACCACACATTACAATACCAATATAACACAAAATGGGTGATAAAAAGGATTTGGAATGTGTAAGTGTACATGTATCGTAATAAAAAAAACTTACGAGTGCGCTAAAGATAACACTACAGAAGTGAAAACCTAATTTAGGCTTGATTAATAACACGAAATACCACTTTGTTTTATATAAATAGAAATTTTAACAAAAAAAGAGCCGCCTTCAAAACAAACATACAAATATATTAATATGCTCTAAAAAGTAAGACATATTTGCGTATTCTTTTATAGTGTTCTTCGTATTCTTATATTCGGAGTCGGTGTCAGCCTAGGTAGTTGTTCTCGCGTATCCATTTGACAGTTTCCGCCTATATGTAGGCACCTCGGCCGACACCGACTCCAAATATAACAATACGAAGAACACTATAAAAGAATACGCAATTATTTCTTACTTTTTAGAGCATATTAAATTTATATTTATTTTTTGATTTTTAATGAATCCGAACTAAACTAACAAATTTGTCTCAATATGTGTACGCCTAAAAACGTGTTGCAATGCAGCAGCAAACGTAAGCTCATTGCTATTTCATTACAGACACTTATATTTTCTGCCATAAACCGCACCCTTACTGTAAGCCGTTGAGGAGTTCCATTGATCTTCATATTTAAATACGACTAGTGCTTGACCACACCGAAGTTACGGTAGGCAACTCAAATATCTGGATAGCCTACAGAAGATTCTGTCGACTATCGTTCATTTGCTCCTAAGAATTGAAGAGTTCCGTCATTTTGTCATGGATTCCATCATCAGAACTTAACCAAACTAGCACAAAACAGCCCTTGAAGTATATCCTTTCCAATAAAAAAAGAATCATCGAAATCGGTTGGCGTGATCTTGAGTTATTCGTCCATTTGTCGCGCTTAATGCAAATTTAACACTTATCCGGTTTTCTCATGGATGACATCATCTGAACTGGATTTAAAAAAAATGGGACCCCATGACGAGCACCACCTCCCCTTAAAAAAAATCATCAAGATCGGTCCACACAGTCGGGAGATATGACGTAAAAACTCCTCCTTTTTTTGTAGTCGGTTAAAAAGTTATAGTTAATAATATATTGTCTGTCATGTAATATTGCATAGAGAATTATTAGCAGAGAAAAGAAGTATTAAGTATTAGTATGTGTTTATACTCAATTTGTTACTTTGTATATATGTATGTATATTTTAGTTATGTTTTGTATTGTATATGTACTTTATTTATTATGTATGATCTCTTTATGCAAAACCCAAGTACTTTTGCACAATTTCCTTCTCCTGAAGGTTGTCTGGAAGAAATCGCTGACTAGCGATAAGACCGCCTTTTGTACATTTATATGTATAAGCCTCGTGCATTCATAATATTTTGTTATTGTGTGTTTTAAGGTGTTCTCTCGCTTGCTATTCCACGAGAGCTGATTTTATTTAAACTAGCGTTACATAGTGGAGTGTAACGATTCAGTCTCATTCAATACGTCCAAAATACATGAGCACAGCACATCTACAGAAGTTTTTACTTCAATCAATTGGCAATTTCCCTGTCTGGAATAGAACCCGTACAAGAAATAACCGCTAAGTACATTTATATCATGTTCCTGACATCGAGTTGCATTTTAGCCCTATTTCTAATTGGCTTAAATTGAAAGTCGCGTGATAACACACGTGATTTCACGGTCAATGTACGTTATATCACGTGTAGAGAGTTATAGTATTTCTGTTGATATTAAGTATTTAGAAATGACGATCTATATATCTATTATAGTTTGCTAGACATTATTTCCCTTCGCTATGGTTCATATTCACCAAATTGGACCAATAAATTCGTCAAACGTAAACAATAATATGCACGAGTAACACATATGTATACGTCCTTGTATTCTTCTTCTTCTGATTCGTTCATTCTTGGCAGAGTGGTCGTGGTTATGTGTTATGCTCTTATACACGTGTCAGAAATGATAAACATTCAGTAAATCAATAATATGTAATGGGCCTCATTCGAAAGCTCAGAGTCACTCAGCGTGCGATGGAGAGGGCTATGCTCGGAGTTTCTCTACGCGATCAAATCAGAAAGGAGGAGATCCGTAGCAGAACCAAAGTCACCCATATAGCCCTACGAATCGCGAACCTGAAGTGGCAATGGGCGGGGCACATAGTCCGAAGAACCGATGGACGTTGGAGCCCGAAGGTGCTGGAGTGGCGACCCCGCACAAGGTGGACCGACGACATAAAGAGGGTCGCCGGTAGCCGCTGGAGCCAGGCGGCACAAGACCGGGCCTTGTGGACGTCATTAGGTGAGACCTATGTCCAGCAGTGGTCGACCATCGGTTGAAGCGACGTCGGCGACGAAATCAATAATATGCTCATAATTTTAACAATTCTTTAAATATAATAGGATTTCATAAGAAAACTCAAAACTTTCTTGTCACTGATGACCACCACCGGTTCGGAACCTAGCTGCTATTGAGAAGAATCCGGCAAATCAATAGTCTTTTACTCTTTTCAAATCAATAGTCTTTAATATAAAAATACAATTGCATCATCAACATTTGTTAATTATCTTATTTATTAAGAAACTACCAATCCCTGTTAGCTTTTAATAGTTAAAAATTAATAAAATATAAGTAATTCTAATCGTTTATGAAACACTAGAACGATTCTATAGCAAATGAGCATCAATTACAATGTTTAGAAATCCATCAATGGTAAGGCCTTTGTTTATAAGACTACGATTTAGCCAAATGACGAACCGTGTCCTTTATTTAAAATATATTATAAATTATTTTATTTTATATACATTATCACACGCTTCGCGATAATCTTCCATCTACAGAGAACATTCTGCTATAGTAAGCTGAGTCGCCGCTTTTATTGCATCCTTTTATCCATTCCGCTGGGGATCGATCACCACGTCCCTTCGACACTTTGAACCACCATATGTTCGATGGTTGTGTCCTTTCTGGAAATGTGGCCAAAGAACTTAAGAATTCGCAGTTGGACAAGCGATGACAGTCTCTGTTTAATCGTAAATTTCCTCAGTACGGAGGATTCAGTGCAGAATTCTACTCAACTTGGCCTTGGAAGTCGTCTCCAACACCACATTTGCAGAGCATCGATTTCACTCCGTTCCGCCTGTTTGAGGGTCCATGTCTCAGCTGCATATAAAAATATTGGAAAGACAAGACATGACATGTATCGCATTTTAGTGTTTTGCGTTATTCTCTTTCCAAATCTTTGATAACCTTCCAACAGCTGATTTAGTCAAGGCACACCGATTTCTTCAGAACTCCCAGTATTAGTGATATTTGACACCAGATATATGTGTCACTTCGGATCCATTACCGGTTTTTCTGTTTACTATCATAATTTTTGTTTTTTCATGATTAATTGCGAGTCCAAAATCTATGCTAATTGCCTCAAGGCGACCTAAGAATCTTATATCTTTCTTAGAGACTACAGCTTATATTCTCGTGATATTATTCTTCTATATACAGGGCGATCCTGGGATGGCGAGACGGAATTCAATGAAGCTGCCATCATTACCAAAGGCTCTTACATTTGAAGAGAAGAAATATTTACTTGCCGTAGAACGAGGAGATATGGCAAACGTGAGAAAGTGAGTTTATTTACAATATGAATAATGTCTTACTCACCGAAACCCACGTTTATGCAGAAGATTTAATAGAGCTACAGAGTATTCAGCCACTAATAGTGGACTGTACAACCGACACTATATAGTAGAAATCATAATGCTCTGCAAATCGTGGTGGTCTGTTATCACTAACATTTTTTCATAAAATATCGTGTCATTTTTTATTTCTTTGGCCTGAACCAGTAGTGAAACCGATTGATATGGTACAAATAGGTAATTTTAAAATATACTGTAACTACAGAGCTTTCTTGTTACTTTGTATCTCCATGTTCTTTAACTTTTGAGTACAAAAATGGTACTGAAAATGTATAGTCCTCTTTGTCTTTAGTGATATTTGAGTTAAAATTTTCGTGTCCATTTTCATATCTTCTAGGTATTACCATACTAACTGATTATGGCTGAAATAGTGATAGAATTTCCTACATTTTAAGCCGTATTAGACCGTAGGAAATTTTACTGCTATGATTTTCTATTGTACGTGCGAGTCGGAAATTAGTTATCAATTTATGACTGCAGAGATTGCAAATAGTAAAAAATTAACGGCATCTGTCTTCAAATGAATAAGTATTACTGTAGGATTTTAATTTAGAGTGATTAGACACGTGGGTTCTTGGTAAAAAAGTCCACTCGATCGAATATTATGGTGACAACGATAACTTTGCTTAGTAAATCTACCTTGGGATGGTTATAATTAGTTTTGGTACTTTTCTATATGGTAATATTCTTGCTTATTGTAGAAATAATTCTGGTTTACTAGCCTTTAATAAAACGGCTTATGGAGTACATACTCCAAAGCCAGTTTCCTCCCAATAAGAAAACTTGTGACCTGCAGTGGGATATTAAAAGACTTATGCATTTTTTTGGAGAGGAAACACCATAAATTAAATTGCATAAGGTTTCAGTGAATTCCTAAATTTGAAATATGTTTTTATAAATACTCAGGATACTTCAAAAGGCAATGCATTTAAAGGACATAGATATAAACTGCGTGGATGCTCTCGGACGTGGTGCATTGACATTGGCAATCGATGGTGAAAACATGGAAATGTTAGAACTCTTAATAGTCATGGGAGTACAGACAAAAGATGCTCTTCTACAAGCTATTAATGCGGAATTCGTAGAGGCTGTGGAATTACTGTTAGAACACGAGGAATTAATTCATAAGGATCCCAGCCCACATGTAAGTATCGCATGTTTTTACAGCTTAACAGTTCAGATTAAGATTTTCCTAGCTTAGTGATTTAGATTAACAGAACAAATGGTATTAAATGTATCTAATGATCATTCCTAGATGCTTAGGATTCGATAGCACGAGCCTGTTAACGAAAGTTAAAAAAAATGATTTGTAAGAGGTAGTAGATAATGCCTTTTTATCTATTCCTGTTTTCTAATATACAATGAACTAAAGAAATCGATTTGGAGATGAGACTTTCCACGGTTTATATATAACATACTGAAAAATTTGTATCAAATTTAATCACATACTTTTTAAGCTTCTGAACATGAGTTATAGAAGGCAACTGCACTTTGCAACGCTTCTATTCGGTATTGCAAAGTACAAAATCCCAACTTACCTTTACTCAAAACTGAATTGGCCAAGTGATCGAAACGTTACCCATTTAACTCGTGCTTCAACAACCTTAATGATCATACCCTCCCACAATACAGCATCATTTCACGGCCGCTTCAAATATGCCGCAACAAATAGTTGGAATACAATTCCACTCCCTTTTGGCGCTTAAATTCAATTCAAAGTTTTAAAATAAAAATAATTTACACTTGTTGAATTTACAACGCCAAGGAACATAAATTTCTAGTCACATATATTGCACTCCCCTTATTTATAATTATTTATTTTTTGCTCTGTGTATTATATCTATTATCTACATTTTTATTTATTAATTTATATTTTTATCTACTACTTAGGATACATTATCCAAATAAAATTGTTAAATTTTTTCCTCATGAACTCTTTGTTATTTCAACTTTTGTATTAACTGCAGATAATGGCGATATATATATATATGTACACATATATATATATATATATATATATATATATATATATATATATATATACATATGCTATTCTTTTTAGTTTAAATGTGTTAGGTTAAGTTTTGTGTCCGTCCCGGGTCGGTATTTCCATTTTCGGCATCACATTCTTCTGCAATAACTAATGTATTTATTCTATTGTAATATTACATTGTGTAAGCTCAATGTGTAGAAATGTGTAAATAAAATGTTATTTATTTTTATTTATTTATTATTTAATACAGAGTTGGCAAAAGGTTGAATCGGACACAGCTACTTTTACTCCAGACATCACACCCCTGATGCTGGCGGCGCACAAGAACAACTATGAAATCATCAAGATATTGCTTGATCGTGGAGCTACTTTGCCTGATCCTCATGACATAAGGTATACCTTTTATATAGTTTAATGAATTTAATACTACCCTATGTATGCCTTGCTGCATTTACGGCTTTAACCATTGCGACATGTTTCATCAGATAAAGCACATGTTACGTAATTTATACATTCTCTTGGTCTTCTATCTTTTTTTTATATAGATATAGCAGACAAACGAGCTAGCGGGTCACCTGATGTTAAGTAATTACCGCCGCCCATGGACACCTGCAGCACCAGAGGCGCTGTCGATGCGTTGCCAGCTTAATAGGAAGGAGTTTAATCGCCTCTTAAATGTCTCCATATCTTAGCTAGCGGGAAAACCATTGCTGGAAGTTCGTTCCACATATGGCATGTACGGGGAAAGAATGATCGCCGGAAACGAATTGTGCCTGAACGCCACGCATCCAAGTTGTGCGGATGGAATTTGTTATTCTTTCGAATTTACGAGACGGCGGTACCAAGTTAAATAGCTCCTCAAAACATTCTCCGTGATAAAAGCGGTAGAACACATATAGAGAACTAACGTTTCTACGGTGCTCCAGCGTTTCCAAGTTAAATGTTAATTGAGGATTGTCGACAATTCGAATTGCCCGTCTTTGTGTGCGATCTAAGGAAAGGAGTTGATAGTGGGGTGCTCCAGCCCACAGATGAGAGCAGTACTCTAGATGCCGCCGAACTTGAGCCTTGTGCAAGAGCAACCGGTGCTCGGGCATAAAGTAGCGCTTAGCTCTATTGAGCACCCCGAGTTTTTTGGAAGCCAATTTGGCTTTGCTTTCCAAGTGATCACGGAATTGGGCTTCAATCGAAATGTCGACGCCAAGGATCCCAATACTTTTGGTGGTGGTGAGGGAAACGTTCTGAAAGCGCGGTGCGAGGTTAAATGGACTTTTTTAGCTGTAAAAACACACACTTGAGTCTTAGCAGGGTTAAATTGTACAATGTTCTTTATACCCCTATCTGAGACTTGTGCCAATGGAAATATCTGCTAAATGAAATCAAAATTATCTGTTAAAATAGTTTAACAATGTTGAAAGATTTAAATCTCTATTTCTTTAACGCCTTTTAATAAAAAAAAAATAGGTGCTTCGATGCCTCTATTTTATTTGCTCTAGAAAGCAAATTGTCTTACATTTATTTCGACTTTAGGTGTGTTTTTTTTGTTTCTTCACTGCTGTCTGAGCCTATTTACGTATGTTGGCTTGCGGTGAATATTTCGCATAATTGTATCAAATAAGAAATTGATGTAATGCCTAAAAATTTAAAGTTGTCGATGCTTTCAATTTGAAGGAAGTTTTAGACGTGTACTATCATGGAATTAGCTGTACTCATCTCAACTCATCTAACCTGTAGGTACACCTACAGGTTAGATGAGTTCATAAATCCGAATATTAACTTCTTTTGAGGCTAATACGTTGCTATTTTAACTTGCGCGCAGAAGTTACTATCTGATAATCAGATTTTTTAATTAAATTGTTGTTTTAAGGTGTGGCTGTGACACTTGTATTCGATTATCGACTGAAGACTCCTTGCGTTACTCGATGGCTCGTCTCAACGCGTACAAGGCGTTGTCTTCACCATCCCTTATAGCTCTTTCAGCTACTGACCCTATTCTTACAGCCTTTCAACTCAGTTGGGAATTAAGGACCTTGGCTTTTGCTGAACAGGTACTACCTTATCTATATAGTTATTTCAAGAAAGAATTATCATAGAGATAATTTTTGCAGTTGCATAGTTTTAATTGAATAAGTAATGGTATTTTTGATATAGGAAAGTAAATCCGAATATCTTGAACTTCGACGTCGTGCGCAAAAATTTGCTGTGGATCTTTTAGACCAGTCGCGAAGCTCACAAGAGTTGGCCATCATTTTGAACCATGATCCAGATGAGTCACCCTTTGAAGATGGAGATCATATGAAGTTGGCTAGATTGGAACTGGCTATTGATTTTAAGCAGAAAAAGGCAAGTTTAATACTGACAGTTTTATGTTTGCTTAAATGGGATAAAAAGTTTTTCGGATTTTTATTTTAGAACCTTCAAGATCATGCAACTTCTGCTTTGTTCATGTAATTTTGATATTACAACGAAATCCATTGTTAAAAAAATTATCAAAAATAAAGAATTTGATGATTGCTTTTTGTTTTTAAGATTAGTTTATCATCAAGTTAATCTGGATCTCCTTGTATTTTTATGGGATCGAGATCAGCTAATATAGCTACAAAATGCTGGATTTCACTTTGTTATTCTTTGGGAAATATAGTAAATTAGAGATGTTATTTGTCCGTCAGTTTGTCGCCCATCCGAATATTCAACAACTCCTGGCAGCGATATGGTATGAAGGTGTTCCTGGGTTTCGGAGAAAAAGTGCTATAGAAAAAATGCTGATTATACTACAAGTGGCTGCGTTGTTCCCGTTTTACTGCACTATGTATATGATTGCACCTAACTGCTTAACTGGAAAGCTTATGAGGAAACCGTTCATGAAGTTCTTGATACATGCCTCGAGTTACTTGTTCTTCTTGTGTAAGTCTTTTTAATGATATAAATTATATTTATAGAACACTATTTCGAAAGGATTCAGGTGCGCCGAGAGGTTTTCCTTCAGCCACCTTATCGTCCTTAAGACTTCCACCAATTCTAATTAGGGGTATCAATTCGACACTGTTTTTGCAACTCAGAACTTTTTTTAAGCCGCGATAATTTTGATGTTTTTTTTTTTAAATTTCAAGCTGTAGTCTCATTTAAATTAGAACAAAAGCAGACGTGTAATTTTTAAGTAATCCTTAGTAATGCGTTCTTGGTGTTCTCATTTCACTTGCAGTTATTCTTATATTAGTATCACTGAGAGTGGAAGTGGAGTTAATACAGCAATTTGGGACAGAAAACATGGTGAAAGAACTGGAACAGGATCTTAGAAAACAACGTGGAAATGGACCGACTTATTTGGAGCTACTTGTTGGGGTCTATGTTTTAGGTATATGAGATAAACTAACTACGCTAAGTTAATGTTGTTTGCTTTATGTATTGTTGTATAAATCTGAATAGTTTGTCTGTTGGGTTCAATGTGCTAATCTTTGGAACTTTTTGTTCGAATTACGTAACTCTTTAAGTGTCTCAAAGCCCATTTATTAAGAAAGTTGTCAATATTACGTTACGACTAATAGAAGTGGAATTTGAGAGGAATCTTTGCATGCTGTAATGTGGCGGAATAAATAAAATGTCTTTATATAAAGTCTGCGACATCATATCTATCTTGTAAGTTTGACTTACTATAACGTTATTTATACTAATTTATATCATTTCACTATTACGTGACACAGACGAAGTTGTTAAATAAGTGGACTGTATATTAATACTGTCTTTAGAATAGAAGTTAATTCAATTTAAACAATCTTGATTCAGGTTTCATTTGGCAAGAAACTCATGAGATATACGTCCAAGGGATCCGCTCGTACCTTCGGAATATGTGGAATTTTATAGATTTCACTCGGAACTTTTTATATGTGATAGTGGCCATACTGAGATTGGCTGCATATATACAACAAGCAGCTGAGATTGAGAAGAATCCACAGACAAGGTTTATTCCTAGAGAGAACTGGGATGCGTATGATCCACAATTGATTGCAGAGGGACTCTTTGCAGCGGCTAATATCTTTAGGTAAGTTGACATAAGAGAGGGGGAACAAATTACATTACCATATATTATCGCAGACTGTATTTTATAAAATTTTAATAGGAACAATTTCATCATACATGTTTGTTGTGTAACTTTAACCGTTTATGTAGTGAACTCAAAGGGAATAAATTTTACCAGATTTTAAAAATTTTTATTGATGCGTTACAGCAGTAAACCAAATTAAAATCTCAAATGTAAAAAATGTATCCCTAACAGGATATAAGATTTCTGATAATTCGATAACAAGTATCGTATTAATTCTTAATCTCATGAGACTTCTCCTCATCAAAAACCTAATAGCAAAGTTTTGATAGTCTTATGCCCGATTCCACCTACCAATTCTAAACTTTATGTGTCACCTAAGTACTGTTAGGGGCCATTAAAGTAGATTGTTTCTGCAATTATTTATTTATTATTGAAAGGTACTTATCCTAGTTTAAAATTTCAATTAAATAGTGTGTAACTGCCTCATTGGTCTAACTGCCTTATTCATCTAGTGGTAAGCATGTTCGACTACAGACATGAGGTCCTGGGTTAGAGTCCCGGGTCGGGCCATTTAAAAAATTAATATTGAGTTTTCTATTAAGATTTTTTCAAATAGTTGCCTGAAGTTGGAAAGTTGGCGGTCCCGCGCCTGATCTCTCTCCAGTCGTGGCGGATTGCCGTCACGTCGGACTATGAGAGTGAAGGAATAGAGAGTGCATTTGTGAATTATTCCTGCTAATACGAAGTGAAGCGTGGTGGGTCTATGCTCTAAAAACCCTTTCACCTATGAGTGAAGAGGCCTGTGCCCAGCAGTGGGACGTTAATGGGCTGATACTTATTTTTTTTTACTTAGAGTGTAACACAAATAACTAATCATACACAGAATAAGAACAAATAAAAAAAAAACAAAACTCAAATTAAAATTAATAATAAATTAATTAAATTTTAATCTTAAATGTACAATCAAAATGAATGAATGAAATAAAATAAACTAGTAAAAAATAATGGTAAATAAATGTAAGGGTATGTCATGTCGTGATTGTACAACTTTATATGTTGTTTAATTTTTATTTTGGTCATGATGCACGGCAAGCCAATAGTATAAGAAAGGAATTCTTCGAGCACTCTGAACACAACTTGAGAATTAAGAGGTTACCCTTACTATGTGATGTTTTAGGGATTGTTAGTCAAATCAGACATCTGTCTTAGCTCATTTTTTACAGTAATAAAATGTTGATTATCGATGGGATAAGGGCAAGAAAACAACAATATATTTAAAAAGTTAAAGTCAATTCTTACGACATTTAACACGAACACGAAGTTATTACATAAAATATTTTACATAAGCTTTCAATAGATTCCGGTGCCTTTTTTGCATATACAATAATTAATTAATTAAGATGAATGGATCAATTAGTATTCGAAAAACTATGAACGTCAAGTATAAAAAACGGAAAGAAAACAAAATGTGTAAAGTTTACTCTGCCTAATGTGAAACAAACGCAAACCATTGTTAAACTTAATAATGAGGAACTAGACCTTGTAGATAGTACCGCTTTCTTAGGTATAACATTAGATAATAAATTACAGTGGGGGCCCCATNCCATTGCAAGCTGAGTGACTCTGAGCTTCCGAATGAGGCCCATAGTCAGCGACCACGTTTCCGATCCGTAGGTAAGCACTGGCAACACGCACTGTTCGAAGAGTTTAGTCTTCAGGCACTGAGGGATATTGGACAAAAAAAGTAAAGTAATAAAAATAATGGTAAATAAATGTAAGGGTACGTCATTTTCGTGATTGTACAACTTTATATGTTGTTTAATTTTATTTTGGTCATGATGCACGGCAAGCCAATAGTTTAAGAAAGGAATTCTTCGAGCACTCCGAACACACCTTCAGAATTAAGAGGCCCCTTACTATGTGATGTTTTAGGGAATGTTAGTGAAATCAGGCATCTGTCTTAGATCATTTTTTACAGTAATAAATTGTCGATTATCGATAAGTATTATATTAAAAAAGTTAGTCAATTCTTACGATAGTTAGCACGAATTTCTTAAAGTATAATAAAAACGTAAAATATTTTATGTAATAATAAAATATTTTACGTAAGCTTTCAATAGATTCCGGTGTTTTTTTTACATATACAATAATTAATAAACTAAGACGAATGGATCAATTAGTATTTAAAAAACTATAAACATCAAGTATACTATAACAAAATGTTTTATTATCGATTGAAAATTTGAACAACATAAATATAAACATGAGATATCAATCTTATTTTATGGCATAATAACCAATGTGACCGTAAAACTTATACAGGAGAGAAAATAATATTGCCTTATCATTATTATCAGAATAGAGTGGATAAACTTTCGTATTTCTAATGTTAACTCATACATAAATGCATAAGTATGTGTGTACTCTTGTATTACAGTGCCCTAAAACTGGTACATCTGTTCTCGATCAATCCTCACTTGGGTCCGCTGCAGATCTCTCTGGGTCGGATGGTTATTGACATAGTCAAATTTTTCTTCATCTACAGCCTCGTGCTTTTTGCGTTTGCTTGTGGTAAGTTCTTATAACGATTTATAAAATTTATAAATTGTATTTAAAACAACACTTTCTATTTATATCCATCAGAGACTTCGAAACAAATATGAAAACTGTTTTATAGCTTATTAGTTAAGGTAGCTAACAGTCAGTTAAATCACTGCTGGGTATAGGACTCCTCCTTTTCCTCCTCCTCTAGCAAGCATAGAGTTCTTTCCCTCTTTACTTCAGAGCATTCACTTAACTGTTCATTTCCGGGTGAGCAGGCTACAAATATTATTTTCCTTCAGCGAAAAGCACATCAATGAGTTTCAAACAACAAAAACTACATAAGTTTTAAAAAGCACCCCTGCTCAGGTTTCAAACTTCTGTCTTCTAACAAGAATCCACGTGTTTATTTAGTAAGCCATCCCTGTGAAAGGCCATATGAAATGTATATCCTTTATTTTAAAAATCAGGTCTTAATCAGTTGCTCTGGTATTTCGCTGATTTGGAAAAAAAGAAATGCTATGTATTACCTGGCGGTATGCCTGATTGGGATAATGCAGGAGATTCTTGTATGAAATGGCGTAGCTTTGGGAAGTGAGTTATGTAAACAAATTTAATTGCTTAAATGTAAGCTTGATGTTAGTACCAGTAGATTGGCCAATATTTATGTAATTGGTGTGTTTGTAATATGTAATTTTAAAAAGGTTGTACTAAAAATCTATATATTAAAACGTCTGTTGTGGGATTTAAAGGAACATACAAGAAAAATGAAACTGTCAATTAACAAGCCAGGATCATTAATTGTTAAACCAAAAACTTATGAACCCCTTTTTTTCTTGATCAGTCTATATTCATAAAGTACATCGTCACTTACAACTGTTTGATCGAAGTATACGATATTCCGTTGCTATGGCACCAAACAGTTTTGTCATTGGTAAAGTAGCATTGGTAGCGTTACGTTATATATTTTTGTATATTATCTTTAAATTTTCTAAGTATTTTATTAGTAATTAAAATGGGTGAAGCTCAATTTGGCGTGCGAAATGTAATAGGCGCGCCTGTAGCTACAACGAGGCTTTCAGAGCAAGCCTTAGTATGCATGCCTCCAAGAACAGCTAAATTTACTTTAGCAGAATGGAAATTAAGTAATGAACAACGGTGTAGAAATACCGAGGATCAACAGCAGTTAGCAGATCGTGTTTTAGGAGAATGTGAAAGGATCCGTGAAGAAACTGCTGAACGTGCTAATATTATGAAAGCAACGTCAGACCGACGAATTGAAGAACGTATTGGTGATATAGAATTCAACAAAAAAGAGCTACAGTTGCAAAGAAAAGAAATATGTCTTGAATTAGAAGCTCTCAGCGTATATAAGACTCGGTTGCAAGATTGCCTCACATCATTACAATCGAATGCATTGACAATTTGTCGAAAATGCCTAATGCTGAGAGATGGTAGAATTGGGATAGATTTAGTTGTAGACGAAGTGGAACATGCTCTACAGCAAGAAATAACTACAATTCTTGGAGGACAAAGTTTACTTAAACGAGCTTTAGAGCAACTAAATGAACAAATGCGTCGTCTACGTTCTACCCGCTATCTTTTAGATCGAGATTTACAATATAAGCAAGCGGCTATCGATTTAGATAAAGGTTCGCTGTCTTTGAAGCCGACTGATTTGTGTTTGTCTGTTTACGAAGGGTACACAAGCCTTGACCCGGCTAATATATCTGCTGACGAATATAACGCATATTCAGCGAAGAATATTCAAATGGCCGCCAGAGAAGTAACAAGTGCCCGTCCTATAAAAATCTTTATCGATACTTTACTGAAACAAGTTATTGACGATTTATGGGGTGCATTTAATAAATGCAATCACGAGTTTAATGAACGAATTGACGATACTAAACGAGCCAAAGCAAAACTAGAGGATATGCATCGAGAAACAACTCAAAAAATTGCTGATATGCAAAATAATATTTTAGAGTTGCAGAAAGCATTGTCAGCTAAAGAAGGAAATACAGCTTTAGCTCATACAAGGCTGGGACGGAGAGCTCAAAGAGTTGGTGCTGAATTAGTGAAAGATCCTCCAGGACAAGCTTTGTATTATGAGTGTGAAATGTTACGTCATAGTACTGAGCAACTTCAGCAAATGCTGCACGAAGCAAATGCTTCGTTACGTTACCTTCTTCAAACCCAAATTCAACTAGAAGAAGATATTAACGTGAAAATGAATACATTAAAAATAGATGAAGTTGACTGCATGACATTACGTACCACGATGGATTATCACGCATATTGAAAGAAAATATTAGATTATTTTGCTTTTTTTGTACAAATAGATGCATTGTTTTTGAATTTTGCTAGTTCTTTTTGTTTGTTTCGGGAAGTTTAAATACTTTTGAAAGTAATAATAAATTAAATTTCACATAAAGGAGTGTGTTATTGCAAGACAAAATCTTAGTAGAATTTTTTAAATAAATAGTGCCAGTAAGTCGATTAGATTCGTATGCTAGTTTAAATTATCCTAATGATTGAAGTAAAAACAGAAAAATTGGCAAATTTGAGATATAATATATTTCATTTTTCATTTTCAAATGACTTTTTCAGCAAAAAAATTTGCTAAGAAAATATTATAACCCTGTTTAAACATTCTGCTGTTAATTTTATATAAACATTTTCATCATATTATATATTTTTAAATCCACCTTTTACTTAAATAACTTTATCTCCTGCTAGCGTTTTCGAGGCCTCACAATCACTTTTCTGGGCATCCTTCGGTATGGTTGGGTTAGAAAATTTTGAATTAGCTGGCATCAAGAGCTACACTCGGTTCTGGGGCCTTCTCATGTTCGGATTTTACTCTGTGATCAATGTGATTGTACTTTTGAATCTCCTCATAGCCATGATGTCTAACTCCTATGCCGCAATTGTCGTAAGTATATTTTTAATATTTCTATCTAATGTTGTGTTTGGCTAGTGTCTTGTATTATACCTTTTTTAAGAGGTAATTTTGCAGTCAGATTCATTGTTTCTTATGACCTCAAACTATCTCTTATAAACTTAGATTAGCAGAGAGATAATACTTCTATATCATGCTCTGTTTTACCTCTTATAGTTTAGTTTAAAGATTCATCAAAATTATCCAGCCAAACAATGAGGGCATGATTATTAACGACTTTTATAAAAAAGAAATACAAAATTTCATGTTTGCAATTACATTTATATCTATATCTTTGTTGTCTGTATTATAGCAATCTTATACCTTACATTTATACAGGAACATTCGGATGTCGAATGGAAATTCGCTCGTACTAAACTCTGGATGAGTTATTTTGAAGAAACCGCTACTTTGCCACCACCATTTAACATTTTCCCAACGCCTAAAATAGTCATGAAGCTTTTGGGCCTTAGGAAAAAGGAACAGTTGGAAACATTCAAGGTTAGTGTTATCTATATTTCCTGATTTTCAAATATTGACAAAACTTCTCCTTAGTATTAACTTACATAAGAGTATATAGCTGAAAGTCTAAGAAAGGAGATACGCAAATGCAAATTTAAGATACAGTGGTTTCTCAGGTGATCTATGTGATAATAGATGTGGGAACCTCTAAGAGAATAACATTTATTCCAGACCTCTTATTGGCTTCTTTGTGCAAGTGTACTGGAATGCAAGTTTGACATCTTTAATGTTTATGTGGTACGTTAAAGCTGGTAGGAAATCGGCTAAACTGAAGGCTTGCGTCAATCCAGAACTTAAATTTTTTTGGAAATAATGTTTTCTAACATTAACCCGTAATAACACAAATCTCTAGAAAAAAATAAGTATCTCTATTGTGTTTTATCCGTTTATAAACCTATTTTTATCAAAAATTTTGATAAAGGTATAGGTTTGTTGGACGAGCAGACATTTTTATAGTCACATCTGTTCCAATGCAATTCAATGTATATGAAAATAAAGTCTCTATTCGTAATAAATAATAGGCTCAAAAGCCTCAATTTTCGTTATTTGTCGCGTGCCGCATAACAATCGGTTGCGGAATGGAAGTAAAGTGAAAGGCATAAGCAGCCAAGGCCAATACTTCCGCGTCCATGGCTCGCATCATCTGTTTCACTTAGAGGAATATTTTATTTTACTACCTGTCTGTTTTCCCGTATGCCTCAAGAACGGCTTAATCTATTTCGACTTAATTTTAATTGGTTGATAGTTGATATTATAAGGAAGAACAAACGCTGTTGGTTACTTCGAATTATGTAATATTTGACGGCCTCGTTGGCTCAATTTTACGAGTATTTGCTTCGGTAGAAGAGGTCTTGAGTTCGATTCACAGCTTGGCAAATTTAGGAACTAACATTTTCTGATCTTTCCAGAATTCTTTTCTAAGTCTGGACTGGTGGTAAGCTTCAGCTTTAGTCAAAGGAAAAAAATTGCGTTTCGTTACGATGCTGTGTAGAAAGCAAAAGATACAAATTACTTCTTAGGAGATTAACGCGCTTTCATTTTAGACTATATCGTCACTTACAACAAAGATCATAGACAAGTGATAACATGCAAATAAAATTAACATTGACTGTAAAGTGTGGTTGGGTTTAAGTAGTCCCTGAACTTTATGCTATTTTTAAAAGAAATGGTACGTGGATTGAATAGATAATTATTTTAATGAACCAGACTTGCTAATTTGTTAGTTGTGATCACAATAACAAGCTGACAAATACGAAATTACCATAAAACCATGGAACTGAAAATAATTAACGTAAACCAGATGACCAGAATCTTTTTTATGTCTTTCTTATTTTTAGGTAAGACGGCCGAGAAAACCTTTTCCAATCTTCCAATTTAAACAATAATTTTAAAATGTTTTTGGCATTTGTTTTAAATTAATTATACTTTTCATCTTCCTTCAGTATAGATTAACTTCAATAGCAAGATTTTTATTATTGTTATTGGAGTATACGGTATTAAAGAGATAATTTCCTTAGCCCCAATGAGATCCACAAGTTTTGGAAAGAGAACTTATTCGTAAGAATCTATATGATTATTGGGTCTACACAGCTTTTATGATGTCAGTAGTTTATGTGTTATTTGTTAAATAAATATATTATGTAGGAACAAAAAGCGAAGGACGATGTCAGATATACAGCAGTGATGAGGGCTTTGGTATGGCGTTACGTTTCCGCCATGCACAGGAAAATGGTTGAGGATCCTGTAACTGAAGATGATATAAACGAGTTAAAAGGAGACGTATCTTCTTTAAGATATGAGCTGCTTGAAGTGTTCGAGAAGAATGGAATGGATGTATCTTTCACTGACAGGAAGGAAAAGAGTAAGTTGAAGATGTTTTCGCTAGTAGACTTAAAAAAGTATCACATTTATTCAAATCAGAAATATAACATTTGATATTTTATAGACTAATACATTGTGAGTTATTAAAATATGATTTGTATTTAAAAAAAAAACAGTCTTAATTATACGAAGTATAAAAGATAGGCTTATGACTATAAAGTTTTATATACCAACCAATCTCACTGGTAAAGTAACATCGTTGGTAGGCATTCAATACAGAGATAGAAAATTAATAAAGAATTTGTACAAATTAGAGTTCCAAAAATGAAAAATATTAAGGATAACTTAGATGATAAAAATGCTTGGGAATTATTGGAACATATCCTAATAATTGTAATAAAAGGTTACCTGATTGACTTGGGCGTTCTTCTTAAAACAAGGCTCAGAATCTTTGAAACTGAAGTTAAGTCGGTTGTACATTGAAACTAATATGATATGACTATATTTAACGATTTCAAAGTATTTCAATAAGGAATTTTTGATTTGATTTTAACTTAAAAAGTTAAATAAAGCTTCAATTCTAGTATCGTAATTTGCGTCTATGTAGCATTTACTATCTTTTAGCGGTCCTCGGCAAACGCATGAAGATTTGGGAGCGACGTTTGATGAAGGATTTCCAAGTTGCACCAGTATCAACAGTGGAAGAAGATGGAAGACCAGTCCACGAGGATAGTCTTGCTAGATTCAGAAGGATTGCAAAAATGGCCGCAGCTGCTGCGAAGGGTTCCAAATGGGATCAGACTTTAGCTGCTACGGGAATATCGTAAGTTAATATACCTAGTTTACCGAGTTGTGCAGGAGGATAAGTAGAGGGACTACCTAATATTAAACGACTTCATATATTTGCAATAAAATATTCAAGTTAGTGGGATATCTAATCGTTACAATACTTTTAAAAAAGAAGTCACAAGTGAGTGTAAATTTTATGATACGTATGATTTCTACATTGACCACTCATCAGATCTCGCACAATTTTCGTTTCCTATAGGTCCTTTAGAAGAAATTGCAGATTAGTCACTAGACCGCCGTTTTTTACATTTGCTTTTATTACATTTTGTACCTCTCTTTTACTATTACTTTTTATAAGGTTTGCAATAAAGAAAACATTAAATCAGTTAATTTTGCAAATAGGCCTTATATTTCTAATACAAAAATTGGTCTCCATTATTAAAACCCATTTGTAAGATATTTTTATGACTACGTGATTTGTTTTCAACTCAAGGTCTCAAATCGGCCGCTGTCGTACTCGGCAGTCGTTTAAAAACCAACAAAATCTACAACGAGCTATGGAGGAAGCTAGGAAGTTGGTTTTGAGAGCACCTATACCTGGTAAGTTTTCATTGGCTTCTCTAATCCATAAAGCAATATATATGAAGCTGGTGAAGATATTTATGATCTTCTTTTTAGAGTCGAGATCAGTTTCTCCAATTAATATGCCAGAACCCCACGGTCGGTCAATATTGGAACTGATAAAGGATATATCTTCAGAGATCAAAGAAAATAATTACTCAAGTACCAGCATTCCAAGATCTCCAATCAACGTCGGGGGAGGTATTGTTTTTTGTTTTGCTAATAAATTTCACTGAAAAATTATACTAGTTTAACTTTCTTTTAAAAATCCTTTGACTGGAATTAGTTGCGACCCTGTCGTATTCCATTTCCACATTTCCATAAATATCGAAATGTCCCTCATTTCTGCAGCGTCCTCGTTTTTTGTCAAATTTCAAGCAGTTTTTTGCCTTAGTTTGCAAGCAACTTGCAGCCCATCTTTAGCGTATCGTACTCCTGTTTATTTATTTAAAAAATTATAACTTTTTTAGTGAGATAGAAACTAATTGTTACCAGTTAACGACTTAGTATCTCGTAATTGTATCAAATATTAAATGAATAATAAATATTATGATGATGTTAAAAGGTAACGTTTTAGTGGTTCCACTGCTTCTTTATATATATGTTGGTATTTTTATGTCCAAGGGTCAAGTGCATTGCCTACAATCAAACTAGTAACACCGGGTGGAGTTCATAGCAATGCTATCCATGAACTTCGATCCCTCTCTCCGACACCAGCACAGGTAACCTAAGTCTTAATCTAGGCAGTTTCAGTCTTAGGTGGCATTTTTAGTTAGATATTATTACAGTAGTACCCTATTGAATGCTTATGATGGTTAACTAGTATAAAAAATGTAAATAAAGTAGATTCTTAATACCTAATTCCGTGAAACATTAATCAGACCCTTATTTTTATGATTCCCAATTTTGCTGAAGACTGAATGTAAGTTGAACTTGAATATAAGTTCTGAATTTGGTAAGAAATGCGTATATATATATTGTCTTAGTAGATTATATTTGATTTTTTAAGGAAACCACAAACAATGCACTGGCTCGACCTCGAAGCCCTGGAGTTCCGAGGCCTGCAAGCCCAAACGGAAGTGCAAAATTTCAACCAGGTATTGAGCTTTTATGTACAAGTTGTAGGACAATTCATGTGTGATTGTAGTCCCAATGTCCATTGTTAGTCCGATGTCCGGTAGACGTTGTTTTAAGAGGCCTGTGGGTTTGTTCTAATGATGTCCACATGACTCGATCTTGTAGTTTTACCCAATAGCTTTATATCATCACCTGTTATGGCTCGATCCTAGTTTAATTTACTTGTATCTAAATATGGAAGTAAACATTTCGTTTAGCGTGTTTGGTCGTTGGGGATTGCATTTACGTTTCAATTCTGACCAATATCGGTTAGGAGTGTGGGATTTGGGGAAGGAGGAGATTCCTTTTCATCCGGAAGTGAGATACCAAGAGATTAACTTGCACATTTCTGGTATCCAAGATGAGTCTAACTGAGGATTCATTGAGAGGGAGGAGCATGCACTAAATTCTTTCTTTTTCGCTCTTGAACCTCTTTCGGCAAGATTATGGTCTCGCAGAATACCACTTCTAATCAGCATCTCTCAATAGAGAGCATGGTGTTTTTAAATGCCCCAGTTATAATAAGTGATTTGTCTATGATAGACTAAAATTAATAATTTTTATTATTTAAGAGCCAAGTCCTTTGAAAGCAAATCGTGTTCAAGGCAGCTCGCCGCCAAAAGTTGTGAAGAAGAAGCCACCAGCACCTCTTCCAGGAGATAGCAATGTACGTATTTTTCTATATAACTGAGATAAGAACATTTATATAATTTAGCTGAGAGTACAGTAGGAGCTCCATCCACTCAAGTTCCAATAAATTTTTTTGACATATTTGATGTTGATATTGTTTAATTTTTTTCAATAAGGTCACTGAAGAGAAAAATCAGAACGAAAAGTCTTCAGAGTTTATTGCGATAGCGCGTCCCGTTGCTCCGGAGATCAAACCCTGCGAGGATGCTCTCCCACCACCACCGCCATATTCTAAAAACAAGGTAAACATTTATCAAAATCAAATCGAAACCTCGTTTTTCATGTAGCTTTTAGAGCTTGAATGACTTATGATGACTATGAGCCTATAGAAGACTCGTCGGGAATCCTTTTTTGTAATCATCAAAAGAATATAATTCAATTTTGGTTAAAGCAATTGCAAAAATTCTAATCCCTATTTAAGATCGTATATAGTTATGTTTCTGTTTATCTTTATACACTGGATAAGTTTCCATTCTGTCGTGTGATCTTTAGCAGGGTTTTTAATTAGTAATTTTCTATGCCTATAGCCGTCAACTGATGTATCAGTTGGTGTAACGAACAAAACACCGGCTCGGAAACCAAGGTCGAGATCTCCATCCGTCAGTGCTATTCCAACGGTAGGTGTTTAAAACTACCTAATCAGATTAGAGATTTACTAGCTTAACTGTGGAGTATGTGTTCTCGGATTCATATTCGGAAACTAGTCTTTAATTTTGTGTATTTCTATTAAAAACTACCCTATTAATTCGAGAGATTATTGAGAGAATGCTAAAGCCATTTCTACACCTGTTGTCATTTTGGTCACATGCATTATAACAAAGTATTATGTATTCACATTTGATAGTAGATAAATTAAATATTTATTCTGTTCTATATTGTTTGGCGCTGGTCAGTTTTTAGTGCATTGAAATGTTAAAATTAAAGGATTATTGCTTTTGTTAGAGGCCGGAATTTTATTATTGGGACATGTGTAGGGGATCAATAGAAGCTTAACCCCCAAAAAAATCATAAAGCTAAGTTAAACATTTGGTTTGGGACGGATTCCTATGAATATTGATGAACCCGGTCAACTTTAAAGCGTAACGGCGTTTTAAATGATTGAAATTAAAAAAGAATTAAAGCACAATTTTCCTCAAAAAACCATCTACAAGATTGGTCTGAAGTAATTATTTTGGAAAATGTATAAAAAAGTTTTAGAGCAAAAATCAGTTTAATGCTTATAACTTCTTTAATTTTAAATTTAGGGTAAAATAATTTTTTTGTAGGACTTATAGTTTCCGACATATCGCGAAGAAGGTGTTTGCAACCGTTTTTCCAAGACGGCGGCCGGGAGACAAAGGCGGCAACCCCACAAACTCGGGGTTAAGCTTGTATTAACCTCCACATGTGTCTTAAAAAATAAAATTGCGTCCTCTAAAAAATGCAAAGCTCAAATAACATTTCAATGGCCTATTTGGCCTAGTCTGGTCTCGTCTAGTCTGATGAGGTCTGGACTGGCTTGGTACGGACTAGTCTGGTCTGGTGTCATCTAGTCTGGTCTGGTCTGGTCATATCTGTTCTTATTCCTTTCAATTATATTCTTAATTTACTACCTGAAATTCCCAGTTCAATGTTTAGCTAAGCAAATTTAGGAAATGGTAAGATCATATTATGTAATTACACCTTAGGTACTAGATAAATAAAAAAATTGTGATATTGTATTCTATACTGATCAGGTCTGATCCTTATTTGTTTGTATTCGTTTCTGTTATCTTTTCGCTTTAAAAGCTGATTGAAGAAAAAATTGTTTAAGTTTGGACTGGTGGAAGGCTTTGGCTTTGACTAGTTACTACTTTACCAGCAAAAAAGCAAAAATTGACAAACAAAAATAATTGCATTCCGGCACCGAAACTGTCTTTAAACCATTCAAAGGAGTTACAGGGTTACCTCTTCTTGAATAAACGCGTTATGATTTTCAGACTGTATTATCTCTTATCTGAAAGTTAGATCGCAGCTATGGCTTTCAACTATCTAAAACCCTCGTGTCTCAAGTTGATTTTACATTTCAGACCAATGCAAATTCAACACCGGCCCATCTCCTCTCATCTTCAAGCACAGAACAGCTTATTCCTCCGCTTTCTGCAGACACTCAAGGAAAGAGCATCCAAGATGTTAGCACGCTAAAAAGACAGCCTAAAACTGGTTGGATTTAATCAGGAGCATTAATGAAGGTCGTTATTTTAATTTGAAAACAATGCAATGATTTATTTATGGTTATTTAAACAAAAAAAAAGTTTAATTTTTTTACAATAAAACTAGAAGAGTTATTTTTGTACCTTTTTTTATTTAACAGCTGTAAATGATGAAAAACATTTAATAATTATTTATAAATATAAGCCTTCATTAAATATTTCAGGTATACTCTTAGATTAATATTAAGACTTCTATTATAATTAGTGACAACCGCTTCCGACGCCAGTCCAACTGCGACTGAAATTAAAGATTAATAATTAAAAAAAATATTGGCAAGTTAAAACAAACCTTGACTTCCTTGATTTAAAGTACATTTTAAAATAACAATACATGTAGTTGATATTATTATTTTTTATATCCTGTGAAATAACAGTGGCACGCGTAATTGTTATTGTTATTTTGAAGCTATTGTTATTTTAAAATAGACTATAAAACAATGTAATAAATTTGATTTTACTTATAATTATTTTTAACAAATTTAAATAAAAAAAAGTAATAATGTACACGTTTTAAAGTGAAATATTATTGTTCTGTTATTTTAAAGCAGACTATAAAACAATGTAGTAAGGTTTGATTTTATTTACAATTATTTTTAACAAATCTAATAAAAAATAATACTATTGTAGCCATTTTAAAGTCAAATATCATTGTTCTTTTATTATTATTACAATTCTTTTTAATAATTTTATTAAAATATATTAATAATGTTGCCATTTTAAAATGAAATGGCATTGTTCTGTTATTTTATATAAGACTACAATGAAACTAGCAAGGTTTCATTTTATTTACAATTATTTCAAATAAATTAATAATGTTGCCATTTTAAAATGAAATGGCATTGTTCTCTTATTTTATAATACACTATAAGACAATGTCATGAGGTTTGATTTTGTTTACAATTATTTAAAACAAAGTAATAATGTTGCCATCTTAAAATGAAATGGCAATATTCTTTTACTTTAAAAAAGTGTATAAAACAATAGAGTAAGCTTTAATTTTATTTACAATTATTTGAAACAAACTATTAATATTGACAACATAACGTAAAAAATCCTGGGGATAGATGTAATAATAAAGTCACTTTCGCATTTATAATGTTAGACTAATCTCGTTAGAAATGTTTTTTAGCTTTAATTATTTTAATTATTTATTGTAACCTATAAAATGTTCTAATTTATTTAAACTATTTAATGAAAGTAGTATTTATCGTAGATTTATAAGTTAATGTTTAAAGAAATCCTTTTCGGTCCGTCCATTATAAATAAGATATTTTTTTAGATTATTTTAATTCATTATCACTTTTGAATGGAATGCCCGGTTTTAATAATTTAAAAAGTATTTTACAGGTATTGAAACGACCTTTAATAAAATATAATTTAAAATGATTTAATACAGAGGTGTGAATAATATGGTTTGATTATGGTCAATACTTAAATTAACTTTTAAGATGTGAAAAAAGTGTTTATAGTGGCATAACTACAGTAGTTGGACATATGGTATCATGGACTTTTTTGTAGATATTAATACGTTCTATAATATTGAAGAACATCTTTTTGTTCTATCTTCAATAGTTTTTGCAGCGCACGCGATCACAGATTTTTTGTGACAAATTTTTTCACACTTGGATTACATTTATGCATTTTTATTATGGATCCCTATTATTTTTGGGAAAGTAATATAGCCTATGTCGCTCAGTGAAAATGCAGCTTCCAAATGGTGAAAAAAAAATTGAAATCGGTCCAGCAGTTTTTGTGTGAAAACGTTTCAAACATACATACGTTTATTTATAAAATGAACGTGTATAGAAACGATATGGTACTCTAGGAATAATGCGATAGAAGTAGTTTCATTTATTTGATAGACTTCTTGGCTTTATATCAAAGAGTCCATATAAATGAACAGGAATTAAATGTTTCAAAGTCAAATTCTTGTAGTTGAATGCCTTTTTAATATAATCAAAATGATATATAAATTACATTGACGATCTCGCTGTCATGAGCGAGGACTCGTTTTCCTAGCAAAGGTCCTGGGTTCGATCCCCGGTAGGGAAATTGCATTTTCTAATATGTATGAACAGATGGGAGATTTCGACCTTGGCTAGATACCACCCTACGAGCAAAGACGTACGGCCAAGGAAATTGACTTGTGTTCCATTACTGTGTAGGAACCATAATAGGTAAATTAGCGTCGTTCCATTTTAGATTGTATCATCACTTATCATTAGGTGTGATTACAAGCGATAACCTGTCAGAAATAACAAAATTCTTTATTCAAGTAGGCTTTTAGAGTACATTTAATTCGTTTAGTAGAGTAACTTCCTCAGACTCTCATGTAATGGTCGTCGCTTCAACCGATGGACGTTGGTCTCACGTGATGACATCCACAAGGCCCGATCTTGCGCCGCTTGGCTCCAGCGGCTACTGGCGACCCTCTTGAGGTCGTCGGTCCACCTTTTGCGGGGTATAGTTACATTGAGCCGCCCGGTGCGAGGTCCCCACTCCAGCACCTTCGTGCCCTAACGTCCATCGGTCCGTTGGACTATGTGCCCCGCCCATTACCACTTCAGGTTCGCGATTCGTATGGCTATATACTGTGACTTTGGTTCTGCTACGGATCTCCTCATTTCTGATTTGATCACGTAGAGAAACTGCGAGCATAGCCCTCTCCATCGCACGCTGGGCGACTCTGAGCTTTTGTATGAGGCCCATAGTCAGCGACCACGTTTCGGAGCCATCACATGTAATGGTATTAGGCATTTTTGAAAAAATAATAAACCTCACTTTATAATTATATAGAAAGACAATCATTATTGCTGTTGTATATATTTTTTGTATGAACAGAACTGTGAGTTAAAATTAACTCTAATGATAACATGTGTTTTTTTTATTTTCTTTTTTGCAGTTTTATTTTTTTTATATAATAGTCTTATTGTCTATAACTTGCATGGTTATATTTGTGTTTATGTCAATAAAGAATTTAATATTTAACAGGATGTCTTTATTTGTTGAAAGCTTTGTTTTTATTTGGAATATGATTAGAAGCTAAAGTTAAAAATAGGGTTATTAAACCCTATTTTTAACTTTAACGGAAGATATTTTTGAAGTGAAACTTCTTTAGGGTGAAAAAAAACGAAGAGGTGCAGAGTTTCTTTTGCTAATTCGTTTGAAGGTTAGCTAGCTAGTTTTTATATATACAAATAATATACTGTAAAAAAAGTAAGTAGCCCATTAACGTCCCACTGCTGGGCACAGGCCCCCTCACTCCGAGGAGCGAGGGTTTTTAGAGCATAGACCACAGGCAGGAATAGTACACAAGTGCACTTTCTATTACTTCACCCTCATAGTCTGATGTGTCGGGAATCCGACACGACTGGAAAGAGATCAGGCGCAGGACCGACGGCTTAACGTGCTCTCCGAGGCACGAGGGTGGGTCACACCGCCAACTTCCCAACTTCGGGCAAATATTGTTAAAATCTTAATAGAAAACTCAATATCGATTTCGAATTGGCCCGACCCGGAGCTAGAATCCAGGACCTCATGTCTGTAGTCGAATATGCTAACCAGTAGACCAATGAGGTAGTGTATATACTATTTTTCGTAATAATAAATATTGTTGGAGAATAAGAGAGAAAGGAGAGAATCATAAAGTATGGGGGCGTAAGGTTCTCCGCTGACATCGTCATTAATGGCATCCATAATTTCCATACTGTGGGCGTTCGATGAGTAATGTTGGTGCAATCAAACACTTTACTAATTAACTCAGATTATAATGTTCCCGATATCAATTTACACAAACTCATTAATAATAATAGCTAGGAACGCGACAGTTTCAAAAGTCGACCGCGCCGGCAGGCCGTCACCCGAGAACTGCCGAGAGATGCGCGCCGGACTCCCAGTTATTGACTCTACCGTTCCACAGACTTGCACTCCGACATACTCGTATATATTACAATAATATACTATTTTTCACAAAATCTAAAATAAAAGTATTTACCAAATTTTAAATTCAAAGCAAAATTTAATTCTTAAATGTAACCAGGATATAGCTATATGTGGTATCTATCGTTCCCCATCTTTTCGTAATTTAGATAATTTTACAACAAGCTTAAACAATTTACTCGGCAACTTATCATCATATGATACTGTCATAGTTGTTGGTGATATTAATATTAATATTAATCCGGATAATATAGGTCCACAAGCAGATGAGTACCTAAATGTAATGTACTTTCATGGTCTTATTCCAGCCCATTTATTGCCGACTCGGGATAATAATTGTCTCGATCATATAATGCTTAGAACCAAAAAGGAAGCAGTCGCCCAAGTTTTTGATACTTATATTACAGTATCTTCTTAGATTTAACGAAAGCTTTCGATACTGTTTATCCATACCCATCCTTATAAATAGGCTTGAACAAGTTGGAATCAGGGGCGGTGTTCTGAAAATATTCAGGGATTATCTAACTGATCGCGTCCAATGCGTGAAAATCGGATCTCTCATTAGTAACGATGAGCAAATAAGTTACGGGGTTCCGCAGGGAAGCGTAGTCGGTCCAACTCTCTTTCTAATATATATTAATGAACTCTGTTACCTAGGTCTTCCAAATACAAAGGTGTACTGTTATGCAGATGACACGGTATTACTCGTGAAAGGTGTCGACTGGGAAGAAGCTT